>VYXH01000041.1:53755-82875 GCA_013397275.1 Burhinus bistriatus | reverse complement strand
CTTTCCCCTCCCACATGCATGCGCTGGTGTATTTTGCCGATATTCCCCCCCCCCATTTCTCCTTTGACATTAAACCTTTTTTTTGTGTGTGTGTGTGTCTTCTTAACAAAGATGAAGCCGCCGCCGGGTTTGCTCTGCCTTGTAGCACATTGTCCTCCCCTCGTGCCTTCGGCTTTAAGCTTTTTCAGGGCGAGAACTTTGCTGTTTGCTTAGTGGGGTTTTACAGCGCTGCGTGCACTTGCAGTTTTACAACATAATAAAGAGGACCTCGGGAAGTCGCTCGCAGGGAGAATTTTTCTCTTGCGGCCGATCTGCTGCTGCAAAAAAGTTTCTTCACCCTGCCAAGGTTTCGTTGCCTTCTGAAGGACGCCCGGCTTTCACCTGCCTCGTGATGCATTGCAGTAATTTTATTTATAAGGGAGGGTGGGAACATGTTTCAGAGAAATTCCCCCACTCCACATTAGCTGGAACCAGTTGCTCTTTTTTTTTTTTTTTTTTTTATTTTTAAAAAATTTTATTTTCCTTGAGAACNTTTTTTTAATTTGAAATAATTTCAGTTCAGAGAGCAACCTCTTGGGTTTTTTAAGAGTGAGGATGAATCGGGCCCAGGGTTATAGCAGGCAGAATATTCCCCCAAGGGCAGAGGATTGAACCCAGCTCAGCCCTGCACGTACAGGCTCCTTCCGCTGTGTCGTGAAGCACCACTGGCATCAGAAACAGAGTCCAACTGCACAGTTTTGACCAGAATAAATTGTTCTCAGCAGCTTTCATTTCGCTCCTACCTAATTTCCACTGATCAAATACACTATGAATCATTCAACCTTTTCTTTTTCTTTTTCCAGCTTCAGAAGTTATCCGGGCCCTTCCCACCTTCTTGGCGGACAACGGAAGTGCACTTACATTAATTATGTATTACTAAAGCCATCTAATGCTGAAAGCACCTTCCATTCCTCAGCCATTAAAAATAGACCTAGCACTGCTGGTACCAGCAATGCTTTGCCCGTAAGAACCTCTTTTGCTGAAATTCCCATCCCTCCACCTCCCAGCAAGCATGCGGTGCAGCTTGCCCCGATAGCTACCGATAGCTGCTTCAGGGGGAGAGAGGGAGGAGCGGGGGCCGAGCTGAGCCTTGTCTGCCCATCGGAATCAGGGCGTGCTGCTTTGGCTTTTGCCCGACCAGGTGGCAGTCTGAGAGACGTTTGAATCCCAGATCCATTCGGCTTCAATATATTAGGTGAAAGGTTCGGTGTGGGCCACCGAGGGTGGTATCCATTCTCAACCCTTGATTGCATTTACATTCTGGCCTTTAAAGCGGTGTTGCTCACAGATTTTTCCATTTACCCTTTCAAAACACAAGCTGAGTTCAGCAGGAACGTACGCCCTCTCACCCTTTCTTATGTAGTGGAAGAAAAAAAAAAAACACAAACAAAAACAACAAACCAAATAAAACCTAAAAAGATAAAAGCTGAAAGTGCCCTGAAGTTGCCACCCCCTCGCGGAAACAAAAAATAAAACTTGGCCTTTGAACAGGCATTTTACTTAAACCGGGGTGTAGCACAACACTTCAAATGAAATTAAAATGTTTCTACACCTCTTGAAAAAATGTTGTCACCTTTATCTCAATCCTCTCTACTCCTCAACATGCCCACCTTAGGTTTTTTTGGCTTTTTTTTAAAATCCAGCAACTCGTGTCAATAATGGCAATAACCAAGATTTGAAGCTTTCTGGAGTGCCTTCTGCATCAGACTCTTACCTCCAACACCAACCAGGGTCACCTTCACTCTTCTGCTGCCTGTGAAGTGACTGGTGGCTGCAGCAGTGGATGGGGGGTGTGTGCGGAGAGGGGCAAGGGAGGCCAAAGAAAGCCCAGTGCAATCCCTAGAAAGGCTTCAGCTTTCGACCTCATATCATACTCATCTCGATAACGTGCCATAGGCAGAATTTACGTCTTCTAGAGGAACACATATAGTTGCAATTCTACAAAAGCTTGTCCATGCAGTGTTGGAGGGCCTGGACCTGACCCAGCCCAGCTGGGGCGCAGAGCATTTTGAGTGGGCACTGCCAGATCAGGTAGCAGGTACAGGACAGGCACGTGCCACAGATGTGTGATTCAGCATCCCTAGCATTACAGCAACGGTGGTGGGTCGCTCCTCAAGGATGTTGGCTTTCCCAACAGCCACAGCCCCCAGGAGCAGCCCTGCAAAAACCAGCACATTCCCGCTGGAGCACCAGTTGCACCTCGGGATGACGCTTCATTTCCACACTGTCTTCAGCAGTGGCCCAGATCCACGCCTGCAGCTCATGCAGGAACTGGGGCATGCCAGGACTCCAAGCTCTCCTGGTCCTCACCAAACACATAGCTGGAGAGAAGGGTATGCACCCCTCATAAACAGGCAGGGACAGTCTTCCACTGCAGGTCTTTTTAGGTCATCATGGGGGCACTCACACCTCTCCTGAAGTCTGCTTGCTCTGCCTGTCCCTGCCTGTACGGACTCCTGACTAAGCACCTTGTCCAGCATCAGGATGCCTTCACTTAGTGCCCAGGCAGCTGCTGGATGATTGAGGAACCTGCGTTTGTCTCTGTTCAGTGTCCACGCCAAGTTTGATCCCTGTTTCCTTACCACGATGCAGTTTGCCTGCTAAATCCTGCACATGATTTGTGGGAGCAAGAGGGAGCAGGTGGTGGAGGGCTGGGAGCAACAGCATCAGATAGAGCCAAGGCCACTGGTGTCATCCTGCTGCACATTTGCTCACCCCTGAGAAGCTGGAGAGCCGTGGTGTGGAGGACACCCTGCCAGGCTGCTTTGTGCAAAATCCCTGAAAGCTGCTTGCTCCCAAATCTTGGATTGAAGGCATTAAACCATTCTTTCCTGCAATTTACCCTGGCCCACAATGGAGGCCTGCAGCTGCTGGCAATCCAAGCCCACACGCCACCTTGGTCTCCATCTCAGCTTTCTACTGCAGGCAGGACAAGCACCAGAGCTACCGAAGGAAACCTACAGCAAAACGCAACCAAGCAAAGCAGAAGTCATCCAATAAACACAACAAGGACATGGTGCTATTTCCCAACACAGACCTTTAAAATAGGTGGGACAGACATTAGTCATGGTGCTACTCCACAGGTCTCCACATGGTTTCCCAGGATGTCCGTGCAGCCACCTCCTGCAGTCCCCCAAGGCAGGAGGTGTGGGGAAGACGGGCTGCAGAGGTGGAGGCAGGTGCTGAGGAGGTGGCAGGAGGTGCCCTTCACTCTGCTCTTATCACCTCCTGCTCAGAGCCAAGACAGACTCAGCAGAGGCTGCTGGTGCCTCCTGGCCCGGCTCCAGGCCTGTCCTTGAAGGTACTGCCCACTCAAGGACACGCCGTGACTGCTTTGCCAAGGCTGCTGTCAACACTGCAGCTCTCCTTCCCGGCTCCAGCGTGGCTTCTGCCAGAGGCTGGCTGTCCTCCCCCCTTCAGGGCACAGTCACGGCTCTGCTTGTCTTGCTCTCACCACAGCTGGTGAAATGCAAGCAAAAAGAAAAATAAAAAAGAAGCGCCTTGGGGTTTTTTTCTGCTCTGGGCAGAAAACAGGCCCTTCTACCTCTCCCATGTCAGGGTCAACATCCTCAGACTTTCTCTCTTATTTTGATCTGAGGCGTTAATAGTAGATGGCATTTATACATGCATCCTTGGATGAGGCTTTCCCCGGGCAGTGAGGATGGTCATCCAGACCTGGTATGTGGAGGACAATCCCACTGGGAAGATGAAACTCACTTCTCAGCAGTTGCAACCTGCCTCTCTGGGGAGGAGAGGGCACAGCAGGGACTCTCCATGTGACATACAAGCCAGAGCCAATCCGTGCCACCCAGCACCTCCTCACCCAAGCCAGTCACCCATCCTGCCATCTAAAGTACAAAAGACCAGTGGTCTTAGGTGCAAACTAAGAGCATGGAGAGCAGGGAAGGGCAAGAAAGGAACTGCTAAAAAGCAGAGGGGCAAGTGCTGGAGGTCCAGTGGCATGGACATGGGATATGAGAGCCCATGAGCCCCAGTTGCTGTGCCAGGATTTCTGCCACACCTGTGAACAGTCAGCCAGGCTTCCTAGTGCCTCAGCACTTTGCGTCATGAAACCACAGGCGCTTTGATCCCGGTGGCCCACAAGCAGTGTATCACCCTGCAGAAAGCTGGCATAAGAAGAGTATGTCAGGTCAAACCACCCAGGAATGGCGTTGTCTCCTCCAGACGAGCAAAACAGAGTGCTGTTTGCAGGATATCGTTAGCCTTTGTTTCTGCCTGGGGATGCCGTGAGAGAAATGCTGGTCCAGCACTGGCTGGACACCTGCTTCTGCTAGGACTTCTTGTTGCAATCAGGATCTCCGATTTGCATTGGCAGGTTGTTTGAAGTAATAACTTCAAAGGGACTTCCTATTTCTCCAGGTCGGTGTGTCTGCCTACTCGGCTCCCAGACCGTAACTTTCTGCTTGCGGTTTCTGTCTGGGAATGTCTCCCGTTTTGCTCTCTCCCACCACCAGTCTAGTCTAGCATTTGATCTCTTCTCTTGCCCTAGGCAAAGCCATGAGGGATACTGTGCAGTGCATGATTCGTAGTATTTCTACTCCCACCATCCTGCCGCCTGCCACACTTGCTGTCTCTCTCATCTCTTGCTATGTCCTAAATGGGACTCGGAGCTGAAGTTCTTGCTCAGATCTGGTTGCAGCTATATACAGACAGGTCCAAAGTCCCTCATTTTAGGAACTGAATATGCTCTCTGCTTTCCCCCCACCTCCTCCTTAACAGTTCCTCCTAAGATTGAGGGTCTGTTAGTATCTCCTGAGACTCACTCTTCTCCACTGAATATCTCTGCAGTGTAAATCCAGAGCTCAGCCAAGCAGGTAAGTCTTACGGGCAATATTATCTGGCAAAATTAATAATTAGAGCTTTCCCAACCATACAACCAAAGCCACCACACTGATTGGGAAGATGTTCAATGGTGGTTGTAGTATTCCTCCCACACCACATGTTGTGTGTCCAAGAACTGAAATTCACGTGTTGAAACATTACGACTCTACAATATTGGATGTCCAAAACCATTTACAAAGCTAAGAAGTTATCTGTGTTAGCAGGAGTTTGACATTACTGCTACGCTGGGAAACACTTTGGGTGGGAATATCGATCATAGTTGCCTCTGGCTGTTTGGTATAGCTTACGCTAGCTCAGTAAATGATGTAAGCCCAAACCTGCGTGAGATGGTTCTGCCAAAACAGAATAGTGAACATTTTGCCAGTTTAGCTATATCACTTAAGGGTGACATTTTTCTAAATGATACAGCTGGAAAATAACCACCAAGAGACCAGGCTGATGCTGCCTGGTTTGAAAGCTTGTGCAGAAGTACCTACTCAAGTATGGATAAATCAGCCACGGAGTAAAGCAAATGTATGTTCCTTAGCAATGCATTTGGATTATATATTTAGCACCATCATCTATTTACTCTCAAGCAGGAGGAAGTTTATCTGCAGACTTGTTAACCTCAACAATGGGTGAGGAATAAAACCAGCATTTTTACTATTGGAAAGAATCTTGCATTCTTAAGAGATACCTTACCTCCCTCTCTTCATGGCTAATACAAATACCTTACAGAAAATAGTAGCAATTTCCTAAATAAGACCAAGTCAATTGTTTCTGTTGTGCACAAACAAAAAGATTCATGCCTTTTAGTAGATAGCCCACTATGTAATCTGCCAGGCTGAATTACCCAGAGATACTTTGTTTTGAAAGGAGTGCAGAAATCCTGCAGGTTTAATTGCCAATAAATCAGCATGACCTCCACTCCCTGACACTTTTTTTTTTACAATGATCTTTTCAAGCAGAAAATGAAGAGACTGATTTTTACAGTGTGTGCATACTGCCTTTGGAGAGATAAGAGCAATGACACACATGCAGGTTCCTCCATTAAAAGCTATCCTAGATAATGAAGGACTCAATCAATGGTGTGTTCTGTTTGCTTTCTGGTTATTTTCACCTTGTGTTGTGGCGCTCTCTTTTTGTTATGATTAGGAGAGTACTTGCTTGTTTAACAATTGGCTTTCAACTCGTTGTGTCCATGTATTCTGCAGTACTCAAAATGAATTTATTTGTGGTTTATTTTTATACTGATGCTTAACATTTTAAGGCAAATGGCAATAGTTCAAGTTCTGATCTAGGGTTAAATATCGGACTAAGGACTTGGCAGTTTAAAGAGAGGTTGAGTATTTTTAAAAGAAACTATTTTGATTTCAATACAAAATGATCATTATGGTGCCTCTCAGTAACAAAGGTTTTATGGTTTTACATTATTATTCAAAAGAAAAGGTATGATTTAAAGCCCAGTGAAAAACCTGAAAGCTAGCCCTTCGTCTTACTGCACATTATAAGATTTACTTCTCATATCAGCTTTTATTTAGACTAATCCAAATATCTTCAAGCATTTGCAAGTGCTTAGCTTCAAAAAAACATCTGAGGCAGCTGGTTATTATAATCTCCTCTAACAGATAGGTGGGTTGATACAGGGAGGGACTGAGAGGTGAACAGCATCTCATCGATGGATGGTGGTGGGCTGGGGTTCAGCAACTCTGAAATAATCCCTGAAGAGATTTGCTTCCATCCTGCCATCGTGTTTTTGGCTGAATTAGAAACAGTGCAGAAGAGCTGTGGCTCTGCTGCTGGATGTTTTTTTGGAGTGAGCCTGAGGTGATGCCATCCTAATGTCCAGCCCAACAGCAAGAGGAATGCACAAGCTTTCCAAGGCTGTTGCTGGGAGGACAGCTTTAGGAGATGCTCTCTGAACGTCCCCTTTTGCACAGGACATTTAGAAACCAAAGAGTGCCTAGCACAAGACAAAAGATGACAACGATCAGCCTACCAACTCCTTCAGTCTACCTGTGTACTGCAAAAGCAAGCGAACAGATGCTGCCCAGATCTGGGGGAATAAAGGACCACAGTCTCCATATGCAGCTTTTGGCATTGGATGAGTTGGTTTTCAGACAAGAGATAGAGGCAATAGGAATGGCACCGACAGGGACTCTGATGGCAGTAATGGCATAGCTCAGACACGTGTGCATAGCTCCCTGGCTCTCCTCCTTCATTGCCTGTAACATGTAATTCAAGGGATTCCAGACAGGAGCGAACCATTGCACATGGAACTGGCACTTCATTCTCATGAAGTTCAAAGTGTTTGCAAAAATATATAAAGGAGAATGAAAAGAAATCAAGACAAGAAGTGGATTATGGATAGGGCAAGCAGGAGTGCATAGTTCTTATAGATATTTCTTATATATATTATACATGAGGCTCTTTGTACAACGCTTTCATGTCAAGAGATTGCCATAGAGTTATGCCATCACTGGTATCGAAGCATTGATTCAGGCAGTCCAAGTTATCAGATCCAGTGACTTCATGATATGAAAAGAGCCCATAGGGAGAGCAGTGTTGAGTTCCTGATCCTCTCTGTCTAGGGTCCACATGGTTTGAGACTCCAGGTGCATTGATAATCATGGTTTTGCAGCCTGGTTCTGCAGCTAAGTTACTCTTTGTCTGAATCTCCCTCTATTCCTGATTGAAGTTGCTTGATTTTTGTCATCTCAAAGCATCTGGAGGAGAAGGTGGTTATCAGAAGTAGCCAACATGGATTCACCATGGGGAAGTCATGTCTGACTAATCTGACAGCCTTCTATGATGGCATGACTGGACGAACAGATGAGAGGAGGGCAGTGGATGTTGTCTACCTTGACTTCAGCAAGGCTTTCGACACTGTCTCCCACAGCATCCTCATAGGCAAGCTTAGGAAGTGTGCGTTGGATGAATGGACAGTGGGGTGGATTGAAAACTGGCTGGCAGATAGAGCTCAGAGGGTTGTGATTAGTGTCACAGAGTCTAGTTGGAGATCTGTGACAAGTGGTGTTCCCCAGGGGTCAGTACTGGGTCCAGTCCTGTTCAACATATCCATCAATGACCTGGATGAAGGGATAGAGTGGACCATCAGCAAGTTTGCTGATGACACAAAACTGGAAGGGGTGGCTGACACACCGGAAGGCTGTGCTGCCATTCAGCATGACCTGGACAGGCTAGAGAGTTGGGCAGAGAGAAACCTCATGAAGTTCAACAAGGGCAAGTGTAAGGTACTGCACTTGGGGAGGAATAACCCCATGCACCAGTACAGGTTAGGGGCTGACCTGCTGGAAAGCAGCTCGGTGGAAAGGGACCTGGGAGTCCTGGTGGACAACAGGATGACCATGAGCCAGCAATGTGCCCTTGTGGCCAAGAAGGCCAATGGCATCCTGGTGCATCAAGAGGTGTGTGGCAAGCAGGTCGAGGGAGGTTATCCTCCCCCTCTACTCTGCCCTGGTGAGGCCGCACCTGGAGTACTGTGTCCAGTTCTGGGCTCCCCAGTTCAAGAAGGACAGGGAACTGCTGGAGAGGGTACAGCAGAGGGCTACAAAGATGATTAGGGGGCTGGAACATCTTTCTTATGAGGAAAGGCTGAGGGACTTGGGTCTTTCTAGTCTGGAGAAGAGAAGACTCAGAGGGGGGGATCTTATCAATGCTTACAAGTACTTAAAGGGAGGGTGCCGGGAGGATGGGACTAGTCTTTTTGCAGTGGTGCCCAGTGATAGAACAAGAGGTAACGGGCACAAACTTGAACATAGGAAGTTCCATCTAAACCTGAGGAGGGACTTCTTTACTTTGAGGGTGGCAGAGCACTGGAACAGGCTGCCCAGATAGGTAGTGGAGTCTCCGACTCCGGAGACATTCAAAACGCACCTGGACACCATCCTGTGCAACCTGCTCTAGGTGACCCTGCTCTGGCAGGGGGGTTGGACTAGATGATCTCCAGAGGTCCCTTCCAACCCTGGTGATTCTGTGATTCTGTGATAATTTCTTCATACAAGAGAAATGCAAGGTATGCAGTCCTTGTACGAGGCAAACAGCAATGGCTGGTTTGGTACCTGAAAACCAATTCTCGATGAACTTTTCAAGCAAGCTAAGAAAAGTCAGTCTCCAATGGACGATATTTCAGCACCGAGCTGGGAAACTCACAGCCTGTTCCAGTCAAGGATTTCAAACAGGCTCCCTGGCTGGAAATATTAGAAAGATAATGGTCAAAGACCTTGTGTCTGGTTGCTGCACTGTCTCTGACAGCCAAAACCACATTTTCGCTAAACTTTCTTTTTCAGCTAATGAACTGAAATCTGTATCACCATGTGTCTGGGGGCTGGCATGGCTCCTGCTAGCTGTTTCTGAGTGGCTGATATGTAGAAATGAAATGAAGGCATACCAAGTAGATAAAAGTATCAACCTGTGACCTTGCCATCACTCATAGTATGAAAGGCATGGGAGAGAAGGGTGATTGAAATGGTCTTTATTCTGCAGATGAAAAATACTCTTTCACCCTTTCATTGCCTGGGCAGGATGTGCTGGGCTGAAGGATCAACTGTGTTGAAACTTGCGGCTATGGAATAAAACTTGTTTGGTGCACTGACACTGGGTATAATTTCATGAGTGAGAGCAGGAGGTGGATGAGGCCTTGGAAAATAAGCCTGGACTCAGATGTCCTGTTGATTACGGTCTTATTTGGAGAGAAGAAAGACTATTCAACACCAGCTGGTGCATTTCTCTGTGGCATTCAGGAAGGTGCCTTCCAGTTGATTAAGGGCAGTATAATGATCATGCAGCATTTTGTTTGGTTGATATATTCATGTACTCATTGCAGCCAGCAAACCTTATGCCACTGTTGGTCCTGATTGAGTACAGGAAGTCTTTTCTCTCAAAGCCAGTCCTTTTAGGCACATTCACAATACCCATCACTCACGGATTATCAAGGTTTTAATCCACTTCGCTATCAAAGCACCAACAGCTGGCTTGCCAACATTAAACCTGTTGATTATGGATCTGCTGGGTATCTGAGGCAGTCGTGCTAATAATGACATCCTCTGGGACTGGTGGTGTAGACCTCTACACAGGCTAATATGTCCTGCTGGGAATGGCCCTTGTGATGCTCGAGTGGCATCTCTAGCTCTTCAGCTGGATAGTTTTGGCACCTGATGCAGCTCAAGCAGGGCTGGCAGGTCCCTGTGCAGCATAGTGCCTCTTAGACACATATCACCATGGCATCCAAGTGTGAGGAGCGGACGGAAGCTCCCCGGGGATGTTTCCAGATGTGAGCGGGAATTTACAAACTGTTAAAAAGCAGCTAAAATGATGGATGGGCTGAACATGGAAAGGACAGAAAGCAGCTCTGTGGAGGGCCATGTGTGCCTGCGCACAGAGGTCTAGAAAGCCTCCTAGTCCCCATCTAAGGCTGGTTTTAGTCAGGAACCAAAGAATAGGAGCAAAATAAGGCTACCAAATTTCACTCTGTACAATTATTTCAACTAGAAACCCTGTTAACAAAAGAGAGATTTCAAAGTTTGAACCACAGCAAAGTGACACTTTGAGAAACAGGTTCTTTGGACCCCTGAACATCAAAGCCAGGCTTGGCTTTGGCTGTGCCATGCATGCTGCTGCTATGCATCTCACCCCTCACCCCCTCTCCTGTTGTTCCCTCTTCCTCCATCTGCCCCTGCTGCTTCTGTGGCTTTATCCTCTTGTCCTCCTTTCATCTTCCCTCCTGCAGCTGCTTCTTCAGCCTCATTCCCTGTTCAGCCACACTGGGACAATTTCTGAATTTCACATAGTCCTTCTCCCTCTCCTTCCCCAGGTTATTATTGTTGGCTCTTTTTTGGGGCAGACAAAGTGTTGGTGAGCAGACAATGATGGTCCTTAAGCCCCCTTCTTTGTTCAATGAGCATGGTCTGGAGAATGTGCAATGGAGAGAATCAGCAGAAAAAATTTTATGAGATTCAGTTATAAGCCTGGCATTGCCATAAGTTGGCTGCTTTGACTGGATCTGCTCAGTGCATGGATGAGACCATAGAGTTCATAAAAACATCAGGAAGTAGGAATGTATATTCCCCACATTGTTACTTACTTTTCATTTGTACTTTTAAAAAAATGAAGTGTTTTGTCCTTGTATGAATCTGTTGGGGGGGGGCGAAAAAAAAGAGAACTGAATTAAAGATCATTACTGCAAATGCACCTGACAACTGGGATATGCCTGGCAAGGCAGGAGGACAACTGACTAAATAAACTGTGTGGGTTTACAAGCCTGAATCCAGTGTGGGAGAGGGGACAAGGTGGGAGGAGACACAGACTCTTCTCCAGTGCATAATCTGTAGGCAAAGCCAGTTTTAAGAGGCTGGTTTGCACATAGGTAGTGCCAAGGAGGAAGACCCAACGCCATGCCCTGGCAAGTTTGCTCTCTGAGCTATGCAGATCTGCCTCTCGTCAGAAGGCATTTCTTCCTGTCTTATCTCCTGTGTCTTCAGAAAAAATAGTTTCGTGACAAATGTTGCATCTACATCCTTGGGGAAAAGTTAGTTTTTATGACTAGGATTTCATTTGCTTTTTCTGGTGTAAGACTAGAGTTCAGCCAATGAAGTTGCCTGCTAAGTTTTGGAGAGCTGGTGGTGGGTCCTCCGTGCCTGCACCTGCTGGCGGGGTGGTTCTGCACTCTGGCTTTCACAGGCATTAAAAGCCCTGTTGTCCTGATCTTCCTTTCACCCATAAAGCCCCAAATAATTCAAAATTGTCTAAAACTTAAAGCTATCCAGGAAAACGTAAAGCAATCTCCCACCAGACCCAAGGTTTGAGATGATCCAAGGTAGAGTTAACATTCCTTTGATCTCACTGCTGCCATATATCAGACTTCCCTAAAATAGCTGTAATCAAAACACTTATCACTGAACATTACACTTAACAAGCAGTTTTGCATTTACATGTAGCATTGGTTATTGCTCAGCAGCAGTTTACAACTCTTTAGTCATTGCAAGAAATTTTCTCTATATGCCACTCAAAATATCAAAGCTGATGTTCTTGAGCTGGACTGTCCTACATATTCAGGGGTATCCTCATATAAGGCTTTCAGAAACACTGTCAGTTATTGACTATATTCCACCCCTAAATTTTTTTTGTCTTTTGAAGTTTAGGTTATTGTACATGTGTATATATATATTTATTTATATACAATGTGTACACAGATACATTTTATATGTGAATATAGATGTATATTTTTGCATATATATGACTTAGCTGTAAGATTATATCTAAATACTGAATATAAACCTACTTTGTTATCGGCATGCATGGAGTTCAGAAAAAGAGAGGGCTACGTTCAGGTTAGAGTATCTGCAGGTACAACAAGGTGAAGAAGAGTAGTAAGAAATGGCTGGGCTCAATCACGCTAATCCTTATTTGAATAAATTTTCCAGGATTTTGCTGAGCATCTTGCTTGGTTTAGGATGACAGAATTTGCCGCAGAGTAAATTCTTTCCTTTCTAGAGTCTGTGAGAACGTCTGCAATTGGGCTCACAAAGTCAAAAGCATCTTCTGCACACCTATTCCCCGTGTGCAATAGGGACTGCCTCTGCCACTGTGACATGGGGGGCCTTCTCTGCCCCTTCCAAGGAGGCAGAAGGGACCAGAGGGGGATTCAGGCTCCAGCACCTTTTCTCCCAGTCAGCCTGAGCCTGGGCTCTCAGGATGGTTACTGGAGAACCTTTCAGAGGTCTTTCTCCCCTGGCACAGGAGCAGTTGCTATAAAACCCATCGTAACTCATCTGCAGAGACCATGACCCCACTCTGCAGAGCACCTGCACTTTTACTAGCAATCCTGATGTCAAACCTGCATGCTCTGCCTGTTCAGTGCGTTGCTTCCCACATCATTCCTCTGTTGTATCTCTTTTAGTCTTTTCAAAGTCACTCCAGATTTACAGCAGTGTAACTTAGATCAAAATCCGGCTCTGAGGCACTCACCAGCTATTCACTTCCATAGATCATTACATTTTATCACCAGAAATCTTTTAGATTTATATTATTTGGAGAGTTAGTTAGAAATCAACAGTTTGGTACTACAGCCCACTGGAGGGGCTGTGCCCTGGGCAAACAGTGGAGGACTTTCTTAGATGGTGCTTGTTGAGTTTCCTGAACTATAAATGCTTCTGACAGGCACATCTGTGAACAGCTGGTGGGGATCACTGCCTGGATCTCATTCCAGCTGTCCAGAGAACTCAAACTTCCTGGCATCTGCATGGGGGTAGCCTCTTCCATAACTGAGGATCCGTCTCTTTCTATTTAATACATACATAAAAGATGTTCCATCAACAAAATTGCTCTGTTTGCCTTCCTCCAGAAAGCCTGAGGCCTCTAGCCATTGCAGCTGCCTCGGCCAAAACCTGAGGCTGGAGGAGAGCCTCCAGCCTGCACGGAGAGCACACACTCATGCCGAGAGAGGCCGTGGGGAGACAGGAACCTGATGAGAAACATGATGAGGAACAAAATAAAATGTAAATCATCGTTATCATTTCATGTTACATTGCTATACTTGACATCAGTTCTGTCTCTGACCCCCTTAGTGCACCAGAGACAAACCTTGGACAAATTCAGCTGACTGAGATAAATACAAGTTTTAATTAATTAATTATCACAATGAACAAAAGCTGCATTTAATTCTCTCTGAACTGATGTCTTGCTCAAATTGGATTTGATCTGGAAACATGGAACGAGATCATCAAGTGGACCAAATGAACGTTATTCTACTGGCATCTCTGAGGCAGTGTGAAACCATGCTGTTGTTTTTCCTCTCTTTACTGCAACTTGGATTTTGGAGTTCCAATAGATTGGGATGAAGCACAGAAACTGCTACCCCTCACTTAAGGGTTCATTTGATTATTCTGGGAACCCATGAAAGATTAAGTTATACAAACCAATATACTATACACAACACTAAAGAAACATTCCACATGAGTAAAATCACAATTAAAGTAGGGTTGGGCTTTTGTGTAGATCTTTATTCATAGATCTATAAGTACACCCACCAACAAGTAATTTTGCTCTGTTAATTTTGAAAGATCACTTCTAATTAATTAAGATGATGAATTTACTTAATGTTTAAGCAAAAAGTCGATCAAATAAAGTTAAAAATTATGTTTGCTATTATTCACTGTTCCTATACCCAAAGGTTTGAGCCACCAATAAGGCAATCCATCCAAATCAATCACCAACAAACGACTTCATGTTGCCCAGGATCCATGTGAGAAGGCAGCAGTATTGCCCCAAACCCTACTGTTTTGGAGGCTAAATCATTAAGGATGGAAATGCAATAACTTCTGCTCTGCAGGGGCAGGACTTCAGGAAGGGGTAACTTCTGCCTGTGAACCACCATTCAGAGGCTATGTCTTGCTCCTGAAAGCCACCGATGAGGTGACAAGGTGGCCACAGTTCACTTCAACCAAGGATCCCTCTGGCTTATCATTCTGTACCCAGCCATAGCCATAAGTGGACAGTCAAGGGAGGGCAGGAGCAACTCAAATGTATGTGACCCTTCTGCCCCTTAGTATTCTCCCAGCCTCTGCTTACATTCAACTCGAGGGCTTCCTGAGCCTGGTGCACTTTATCTTTTGGTAACCAAAGGGTCACTCCTCCAAGCACTTTTCCATCTTCCCTTTGAACTCATAAAAACATCTTGCATCCAAACACCACCCTTCAGGAAAGACTTCCTAAGGTCCATCACTTCTTTCATGGAGCACCACCTCCTTTTGTCTTGAACTTGGTTTACTTGTTTACCTACATATAATTTGGCAGCATTTGAGTAAAGGTCACCCTGTTCATTGTACAAAATTCCAACATATTTCTTTGTAAAGACCGTATCTATATGAGAAATGTTAGCCAGCTCCCCAGTTAGACTGAAAATAAAAGTCCTCTGAGTGATTGAAACCAAATTTTTGCTTTTTAACAAAGGGTAGCTAGGATGAATTGCCCAAGAGATGAAGGCTGGTGGCCATGCCAGGAATCAGTTTGGTGATGGGAAAGGTAGCCCCACATTGTGGGTCCACGACCAGATGGGGACATCTGGCCAGCAAGTGAGGAGCAGCCAGGGATGGGAATGGGGCACATGGGTGTCCTGGAAGCAAGGCAACGGGTGCATCCAGGGCCCTGGCAGCCAACAGCAAAGGTCAGACACACTGCTTAGGAGTTTTTGGCTCATTTTCCAGTTTCAGAAGGAAGGAGGCTGTGGCAGGAAAGTAGGAATTAATCTTCTGGCTCAATCTCAAAGTCCAGTCTGTTCAGCAATTCTGATGCAGACTAGTATTGGATGCTTCCCAGGGTGTAGAAAAATCTGCATTTCTCATCCCAACACCGGGAGTTAAACACCGGCTTCCAGGAGGCCATTCAAGAGCTTTTTCAACTTTATTCTCATTTGGTTTAGCAATAACAATAGTAATGCTGGATATTCTTGATCGCGCCTGCTCCCTTTTGAAAATCAATGGCAATAGGAAAGCGGAACTGGAAATGATTCATGTGGCTAAAATCTGCAGAACAGAGGTGAACTGTTGGCTGAGCCAACACAGGCTTGTACAGATAACTTAGAGTTTTGTGGGTAGGAAAAACTCTTCATCTGAGAAACAGAAAGACCCCCCAAAAGACATTGCCAAACCTTTTTTAACTCCCCGATCACATAGCTGTGTTTACACCACCCACGTTATTTATTGGCTGTGTGCTTGACAAGTGGTTACCATGAGGAATACTAATTCAAGGTGGCAGTAAATTTCAGGAAGAGAAGCAATACATTTTTCAACTAATATTTGCAGCCTTACCTAGACACGGTGACCTGCTTATATGGAGGTTTGTACAGCAAATAATTTACTTTGCCTATACGTTTGTTTGATTGTTTCAAATATAGAAAAGAAATACTTCTGTTTCATTTTCTACTAAATCCAAATGGTATTTTAATAAGCTAATCACACCGTTATATGCTTGCTTGCTTTCTGATTTCTGTGTCAGCTTTATATGAGGTGGAAAGGGAAGCGTATCACTTGGTTCGACCCTGCAGTCAGTTTCCAAAGAAATGTATAGATACTGCTCAGTGAGAATAAAGCCAATTAGCTATTTAGCTGTCTGCTACTGTTCTGCCAGGAACATTTTTATTACCATACCAAATGTTTCTGACTCTCAAGTCAGTTGTAGCTGTATTCATTGTTTTTCACAGCTTCCCAAAAGCAAACGCCACAGCAGTCAGGGCTGGAAGCTGCTGGGAGCCAGCGACAGCTTAGGGATGGCTCCAATGTGGGGAAGCAGGAGATAAATTTGACAGTCAGATGGTCAGTGTTACTGAGATTTCAGAAGCGTGGATCGAAGCCCTGTCCACCCTGCATCAGCACCTCAAACTGAGATCATCATGGAATAGATTGATAAGGACACAGAAAAATCAATCCACACTGTGCCATAAAAACCTATTGGCATGTGTGAGGACACGAGTGATGTGGCATTTCACGAAACTGCAGCTATGCAAAACAGCAGATTCCTCTGCCTTATGTAACCATGGTATTGGCATTTGCTGCAACCTACTTGCAAGAGCATATTTTGAATTTTCAAAGCATGGCTAAGCTAGCAGGCATTGTATGAGTCAACATCGAAGTGCAAAATTGCATGTGAGTGATGTGCTATCATACATGAATATTGGTGCTATGCAACAACATGAAAAAAAACTTTTCAAGGTTTAAATGAAATATACTTTAAGTAAAATTAATTATGGCAATGATCTCAAACTGGATGCAATCACAGCTGATGACTTTGTTTAAAAAATGAGGTGAAAGTTCAAAGAACAGCCCCGAGTTTTTAACCGCTGGTCTTGTCCTTTTGCTTGTTTCTACAATCAGATTTTTGGGTTCTCAGGAAGTCCCTAAAGCTATGTTGTTGCTGATTATCTAAAAACATAAATTTCTTTATTACCCCCTACAATAAACAAGCAAAGTGTCTGCTAAGTGGGCAGATGACATGTAAGGGATTACGCCTATCCAGGCTTTTGCTGGCCGATACAATGCCATGTCTGCACACACCAGCGTTGCAACGCTTAGCTTTGGGGCATGTCACCTCCCAGTGTCACGAATGTGCATCCTTGCTGTATGCAAGGAGATCACGTCAGCGCCTCGCCCTCTGCCACACTGGGCCACCCAGATGCCCGGGAAGAAACTGAGCAGCCAGCAAGGTGGCTAATGAACATCATTCCTCTCTTTGGTACTTGAGCTCCCGTCTGCTGAGCAGCGGAGCCCCCAGCTCTTCCCTCGGGCCAAGGACCTTCACCGTCCCTTTCTGAAAATACAGAAATTGTTTTCTGGGAGCAAACTACACCACTTGGGCTGTAGGTCTCAATTTCTGACTTGGTAAGAAAGGAAAATTTTTTCTCCTGATGTAACTAGCTCAGCTCCACTGAACTCATTGGAAAGATTTGCGTTTGTATCAGCTGCACATCTGTCTCCCAGCTTCCTTTGCTTACTCCTTCCACGGATGATAAAATTAAATAAAGAGTCCAGAAATGTCACTCCGAGAGACCGTTTTGACACGAGGATGGGCAGGGCAGCATTACTTGCATGTGACAAATCAGGCGTAATGTCAACACTATTGACGTGCATGAGACCTGCTTTCAACCCACAGTGTGGTGGAGGATGACAGCATCGCTGTGCCAGCACAACCTCACCGGTATCAGCACCACTGTAAGCATGACCCTGAAACGATGGGCTCGTTCACAAAGAAAAATAAGGCTGACCTTGCTGTGAGAGAGCTGGGTCCCCCTTCTTCAGGGGATACGGCGCATACGAATCCAAAAAGCTGAACTTGATGGCAAATGGAAACTTTGCAGTTGGACTCAGCAGAAACCATTTAGTCGTCAGTGTAAATTAGCTTCATTTTATTTATCCAGAAAACATCAGGCTTATGCAAGTCCCATGATTTTGCCACTTAAAGCTGCTTTCTGGTTACCGGGTGGGGGTGTGTATCCTCCATCATGTTTCTTTGCAATTTTCCTGCTGTCTTTTCCCATGTCTTGTACAACATTGTGCTGGCTGTCAGCGTTTAATGAGTTACAAGAAACTGAAAGGGTAAGCTTTTCCCATGAGAATTGAACTAAAACAAGTCAGAGGATCGTTTAGGAACTTTATGAAGTACACGGGAGGGCAGCAGGACTCCTGAAACACCTCTGTAGCGGTGTTTCATTAAGTTCTAGAACTAAAACAAGGTTTAACGCTTAATCACATTTAAAGTAATGTTGCCGACTTCAGGCAGCCAAATTTTCCTCTCAGTTACATGACCATACAGCTGCTCCACTCAGCCACCTTCAGGCTGCTCAGGTGAAGACTTCCACCCATGGTCAAAGCCACACTTTGAAACCAATCTTTGGTGGAGCATGTGCACTGGACAACAGGGCTCAGCGGGAGCCTGCTTGGCAGGGCTTCCCCCTGTTTTGAAGTTTCCTAGGATGAATTTAACACAGCGAAGAGCTCCATGGGAAACTCAGCCTATCTAAAGGCTGAGAGTAAATCATCATCTTCGGTCTAGATTGGGTCCTGTGTAGACCTGAACGCGCAACTGCTGTGAAACACAGGGCACAGAGGCAGGAGGGCAGTGGGACTGCCTTTCTCGGTGGCAGACAATGACAGATTAAAGTATTGGCAAAATTGCAGACCCAGAGCTTGTCTTTCTCATTACTAAGCAGAGCTTCAAGCTGCAAGGCTAAAACCTGCCCCAGCAATCACACCGAGGGCAAACAGATACCCCATGGCATAACACGCCAGTCGGTGCTCTCACCATGAGCACTTTGCTGTTTGCCTCTGTCCCAGTGCCTCTGCCCACTCAAATACACCCCAGTCTCAGGGTGATTGAGCAGATGCAGTGCCAGACTCCTGCAATGAGCTACAAGGACAAGAAAAATGCTCCCCCACTGGTGGAGCAATGCTGGCAAAATAGCCCCTGACACACGCGTAGCTCACAGCAGCAGTAGAGTCTTTTTACTGTATTAATTACATTAATTGGGGGATTTAGCTCTCTAGGAAGATTAGTTTTATCATTATAGGCGCTCTTGCTACTGTAGTCTTTGCTGACAAAATCCTACCAACAAAAACATCTACGCAGTAGCCTTTAGTCACTCCTGGGTCCCTGTCTTAAGATGTGGATGCAAATGTACTGTTTGTATTAACTGAAGAAACATGATCTTTCTGCTCCTGGAGGTATTAGACAGCTCCTCACACATCCTCTTATTCATATTAATTTCTCCTCAGCTTTAAATATGTTTTCCCAGCTGCTAAGCCAAACCTTACTCATGTTTATGACAATACAGATTTTAAGTCTGTATCAATCAACATGAGCAAATTCAGATATTCATCTTGAAAACAGAATTTAAGCCATGACCATGTAAGCAAGTGCACTTGTTTATCACCGCTGTGGTTATTAGAAATGCTGCGGTTGCTTGAAAAATACAAGATTCTTTTAAGTAAATTCTTTTGGCATTCGCTTAGATATGTGTTACTGTAGATATAGCACATTTTCAACAACTACAACCATGTATTCTCAGTAATGACTGTAACAGTGAAACTGTTTTTCATGTTTTTACTGACATGATAATTGGTTTGAACATTGCAAAGTATGGGACATGAGAAATTGCTGCTGTTATATTCAAAAAAAGTCTTTTTACTGTTTCCATAACACAAGGGAAAGTAATAATTAATGTAATTTGCAAAGATGTTATTACATTAGTTGTGCCACACAAATCAAACAAGGCAAACAACTGGTTGAAAGTGTTCTCAATATCCATCACACATTTTGTGCAATAAAAGCGAAACTTCTGTACCTGCCAGTTAAAAAACCCTTAATCACCTTCTGTAGTGGCACTCAGTAATAAAACTAGAGGAAGGAGTTGGATTTGATTCCCTGTGACAAAGTTGAGCAAGGAGAATGATGACAAAATTAATTTTTTTAAACATAAACAGCCACTTGGAGAAGACCGAATCAGAATAAGAGTATCACAACATTTAATTTGACACTGGGACTTATAACAATCTTGATAGTAAGGTGAAGACTTCAAAAGCAAAGGAACCAAATTCACCCATGCTGTACCTCCAGAGGTGCAATGAAGCCACTAAGCTACTTCATGGAAGGAAACGAAGCCTGCTGTCTTCCCCCCCTCTAAGAATTACATCACGTGGACTTTGAGCTAGATGGATCTGTCCTTGCATTTTGAGCAGATAAGGCAAGACCTTCAGCTGGCACGAACATGGCAGCACTGCTGACTTCCACCTATTCAGCTTGGGTGTCTTGCATCCAGCTCACTCAAGCTTAGCACACACTTCCAGCTGCCACCCTCATTCCTGTTTTGGTTGTGAGGTCAGTTTTATATTGGATTTTTCCTTCCAATAGTAATTTGCTCCCCTTAATACTGAAGCCGGAGCTCACAAGCTTCTCCAGCAGTTGGTGGCTGCAGATTGTAGTGCAAAACCCAGCTGGTGAAGGGTGACAAGCACAGATGGCACTGCCAGCCTGCCTTACTGCTGTTTTCATACATTTTTTTCCAAAACCCTCAAATGAGAAGGTTAGGACTAACCAGAAACCACCTCTCTCGTAGTGGTGGGGTGAAAGAGTGAGTTGCTTCAACTTGACCGCAGTGGTGAGGAAAGCTGGTGCATGAGCCACATCCTTGTCCTGTGTCCAGATGAGTCTTTGAAGAGCTGTCCCAGGCCATGTGCAAACAACACTGTCCCCACGACCTGCATTTCCAATGGCTGCGAGGAAGGAGCCAACATGGGAACCCCACCTGGCCAGCAGCTCTTTGCTGCCACCAATGCAGACGAAATGCACAGTAGCCGAGGGCAGGAAAGTGGTTTATGGTTTAGTAATGTGACGCACAAAATGCACCAGAAAGAGAAACAAAATGCCTTAATTGTTGAAAAAAGTGGTAGCAGCTGCTGCTTCAGGGGTCTTTTTTTCACTACCCATTTCCTAGAGAGATAAGGCACAGGCACAGAACTGGGATGCAGATGGACAATTCCTGCACTTTACCCACCCGCACAACAGTAAAACTACTGTTCCGTTTTCTCCACTAAATGCGAAAAAGTTTGTAAGAGGAAATTATACCTTTTATTAAAACAACCGCCCACACAGGAAGAAAATTTCCATCGCTTCGGGTGCACAAGCTCTTTTCCTAGTCATGAGGAAAACTTTAGAGTAAGATACTTGAAGCACACCCACAAACACAAAACAGCTGCATTTGGCAACAGGACAGTTGTGCCCAGCCTGAGGTTTCTGCACAAGGGACCTGCCTATAGCTCCCTACCGCTGCTGCAGCTCACAAAAACAGTACTCAAGAGCATGCTTTTTAATAACGCACCGCTCTTGGAGGCAACCTGACTACACGTTATCAATTACTGCTGCAAAGGGAAAGGGACTTCCAAGGTTTTAGGGATTCAGGAAAAGAGAGCTTTGCCACAGCTTCTCAATTAACTGCCCTAAAAAAAGAAACAGGATGTGCTAATAATATACCCAAACTCGAATGCCAGACCTGGGAACTTTCCGTGCAGATACCCTGGCTGGATCCTCAGGAGACAGCAACTGGCCCACTTCATGAGTGCAAGCAGTATATGTTGGGAAAGGACCCCAGAGGCATCATCAGTGCTCTGTGTTTTACTCACACACAGAAATATTATTATTAATAGGTCTCTGAAATGTCTAAAAATGCACTGTGCCTCGTTTCTGAGATGCGAAACTCAAAATTTAAATGGCTCTGATGTCTTGCTTGTTCAAGTATTTCAGAAATTTAGCACCTTGATACTGCGCATGAACTATTCACAACAATCTGACTAAAACCACATCGCTGACAGAAACTCTTTATCTGCTTCTTTGAACTTGAAAAGCTGCAGAAATGTTTTATCAGTGCAAGAGAAGCATGGCTGGAGAGGCAGAGGATGCGGCTTCTGTGATCTTTCCTTGGCCTCTGTTTATCTGTGTGATAGTGGATGTTGATATACTGGTCAAAGATAACCTCAGAGGAGTGATTTTCATGGAAAATATTTTAACGTCTGAGTATTTTACCTGCCTTTGTGGCATCTATATTCAAACAGGATGATTTGCACACTGAGCCAATCATATACTTTTAGCCTAGTACCCAGCACCGGCAGGGTTTCATAGCAGAGGGTTTAGTGGCACATACTCAAAACAGGCAAGGAGGGAATGTCCTCTCCAAAAGAAGCTTTCTTGTAAATCCTGACTACTGGCAGTTCCCTCACACCTAGTTTACAGTTCATCTGATGTAATTGGGGATATTCTCATTGTTCCCATAAGCAATCTAACATCTGCTCAGCTCCTGTGTGCACAAAGTCTTGTTGCAGTGAGTGCCGAGACCCTTGGTGCAGAAACTGCCTTACATCTTCAGCCTTCAGTGCTTCATGGGATGCCCAGTTGTGGAGTTGGGTAGATGAATGGAGTCGGAGAGTGCTTTTGGTCCAGGTATTGTTCTGGACAGAGCATGTATGTGTATGCACAGGTATTGCGTGCCACAGAATTTACTGAAAAGCCTGTGTGGCTGTTGGCATCTTCCATCGGTACAGGACCATGGCAGGAGCAAGCATTGTGGGGTTGCACTGAGGGATATGAAGGAGCAAAGGAACTTGACCTGCCTCTTACATGTGTGATGCAAATGTACTTTGCTTGACACGTAATGGAAAGTGAAGCCTGTTTCTCTCTCTGTTGCTGTGACCGACACAAGCAAACACCATTAAAGCACAGAGCAAAATATTAGGAAGGCAATAGGGGATATAGATATTCACCTCGCGTGCAAAAGCAAACTGTGCCAGTCTGCAGTGCCTGCAAGTACGGGACTGCTGAGACATCTAGGAAAGCATTATATACTCCACAGCAATAAACAGCATTTTGTTTCACTTTATTTTTAGCTTGGTTCCTCTTCTTCCTCCCCACATCTGAGCCCTTCAGCTCAAGGCAAAGGTCCAAGAACAATAGCGTTTCGAGCCAAGAATTAAGCTCACAATCGGAAAACCAGAGCCTAGATATGACAGGCTGCTCTATTTACTAACACAGAGCACATAAAACCAAACCAAACCAAAATAACCTACTTCAATATTTTTGCTTCATACAGCAAGGAAAGCAAGTCTCCCTTGCACTCAGCTCTGATGTGCTGCCACCAGGAATACCCTGAGAAGTTGGATGCAGTTTATATAAAACACTGAAACCCTTGTGTGCGTGTTCTTGCTATAAATTTGAACCTCAAATGTGAATGTGATTTGAATTTAAACACTTAAAGCTGTGGCCTTAACAGTAGGCACTTTTGTATATTCATCCTCCTGCCACTGTCCTCAGTCTCCCATGGTCTTGAATGACGTGTTGTTTTTAGACAATTAGCTCCTTGTCTGCAGAAGAGCAGTTTGGCCCTATCCCTTCCATTGTCTGTTATGTCCAGCAAGAAAAAGGGGGGGAGAGAGAAAAAAAAGAGAAAGACACATTTCAATCAAAAGCACTACATTGATAAGGGATTAATAACAGCCTGCCTTGTGATCAGATGAAACCTAACAATCAGCCTGAACGCCTTATATTTGATTAGCAAAAATTATGACTTCCAAGTATCGCACGTAGAGCCAACTGCCTACGTTGCTTCAAGCAGCAGCAGCTTCCAGCGGTACCTGTTGCTGGTGGGTTTGCACTCTAGCAGATCCTGCTATGGCCAACTCATTTTAGGGACAGGAATTTGTCAAGCTAATTGAGTAAGATAAGAATGGTGTTTAACAGGCACAATTAGTGCTAAAGACACAAACAGCTCTTTCCTAAATGCACACAACAGAACTGGTGATAGAAAAGTAAACAAGAAAAAGCAGGTAGTTTGGTGAGCACAGTGTTCCTGTGCTTTATTTTAAGTGTTCCAGCAGTTTTTAATGCTTGAAGTTTTAAGGGCCAGATATCACACTACTGTGAAGGACTCAAGTGATGACAGAAGGAGCAGAGAACAGTAATTATGGGGCAGACAGGTGCTGCGGTGGGAACACAGCGGGTTGGGTGCAGGCTTAGGGGCATGCAAGGCAGAGTGGAGGCAAAGTCCCTGGCACACCTTGCTGCTTCTCAGAGTACAGAAACTGTCCCTCACTTAAGCCGAAGCCAGCAGAAGCACCATCACGCACAAGGAAGGTGCTTTCACTATGGGGAGCAAGGCTCAGAGACTCCAAAGAGAATAAATTGCCATGGATGCTCATGCCATCCATCAGGATGGATCCACCTACATCTCTGGGGATGTGTGATTCACTCCATGAATGAACTCCATAGCGATCCCATTCCTGCTGCTGCAGATGACAGGTGCTGTACCTGAAACAGTCAGTCATCCTTTATCCTACTCTTCACAGAGGTAATTGAGTTACTGTCACTGTGCACTGTTAAGTTTCTTTTCATTCATATTTTTACAACCACACATATATTTGATCTGGGCTAGTGCCAGGGAGCCACCAAAGGGAAGAAATACCTGTTATGTGGCTGGGACCCCTTTGCCATCTTTGATGTCCTGTTATGTCCAGGGGAAGGGACAAAGGGGCACATTCCTATGTCACTTTAGGTTGCCATGATGAAACGCACAGAGGTGCTGTGTAGATATCACAGGTAAATATGGGCTTGTTGCATTCCTTGAGAAATAAAACAACCAGCTAATAGTTAGGGGTGAAGACAGCTACCTCATGCTTTTTGTTGGCTCCTCCTCAACCTCTCACATATTTTGCCGGGAGGAATAACAACTCTTGCTCAACCTCTGGCCCTTTCAGGACACTTTAGTGACAAGCCTGTCTGTCACCGCTTTCCTCAGCTAGAGATAGTCCAGTCCCAAAGTTCTCTCTGCAGCTGAAATGGGGTCTCTGCCAGATAGATACCCACCTAAGGCATACTTGTTAAAATTTGCAGACAGAAAAGCAGTACCCTACTGCATGTACACAGAGAGCCTAGTACTTCCATAAGGCATTACACGTACTGTGTGTATACAGACTGAAGTTAAGTCTGCATCCTGGGCAAGCCAGGCCCACCGCACACAAAATGAAGAGGCACTCTTTTTTGCATAGGAGTCAGGATTTCCTGGCAGATTACCAGGAAAAGTTGGAGGATGTAAGAATACTGGTAGAAGTGATAATCCAAAGCGTCTGAGGAGGCTGAAAGAGGCTTGACACTTCAGGAGCAGTATGTTAAGTGCAGATGAACACACAAACCAAATCACACAACTGGAAAATCAGTGCAAGCTCAGAGAGCACTAGTAGAAATACAAATGCAAGGCCATGCTGTCCCTGGTAATTTGCAGGGTCTAAAGCTGTCAAGCAGGGTGGCCACTCGCACACAGCTTGTTTTCTCTCACCTGGCTTAGTCCCCCCAGCAATGTGAGACCCTCTGCACCAATTAAAACTTCCCACTGGTTTCAGCCTTTCCCCCCAAACCCATCTAAACACGCCTTTTGCCACTTCGGTTGCCCTAAGTGTCCCTCCCAATCCATTCCCTTCAGAGCAGAGAAAGTCCCATCCCCTACCTAAACCAGCCCTGCCACCGTTTATTCAACTGAGCCATGACACAGCCAGGACCCACCTCAGCTATGCACAGAAATGCCCATGGACAGCTATGGGTGACATAGTGGTTGATACAGCAATGTTCACAGCAACGGTTTCATACCCTGTCAGGAGTCATACAGCCAGATTCCTCAACACAACCTACAGTGACACCCATTTTCTATGTAAATATCTTTACCACTGCCCTCCAGAAAGTGAAGTAGAACTAATGCATTTGATTCTTCGATCAGGTTGAATTTGTTAAATACTGAGTTAAATACAATGCAAAGGATTTCAGAGGCTCATGAGAATGACTGAGGAAGTGTGAGTTTGTCAGACACTCATTTGCAGTTGTCCCACAGCCAGTGAGTAATCCACATGTGCAACATCTTGCCTGAATGCATCCAAAGGACCCCCCTGTAACCACTGTGCTTTGAATATTTCAGTTTTTGCTGGGTGATTTGGCCACGTACAATGCCAAAGTGCACACTGTGTTATGGAAGATGATAGTCTATATTTCACCTATATTGTTTGTTAAGCTCAGGAAGTCACAAAGCAACGCTGACCATTTCTTAAGTGGAAGCAGGGTCACATTTTCCACCCCACAGCATGTGTACACTACCCTTAAGAGCAGCTCACCTTTTGAATGAGGAGAAATGATGATATCTTGGTGACATGGCTCTAGCCCATGAGAAGCCCAACAGGACTTTTTAAACACGACATCACAGATGTTTTACCAAGCTACTGTTCACCATCTGCTCCAAGTGACACCACCAGTTTTCCTTTTGAAAGGTCAAACCCAGCATCGGCAGGAAGACGAATGCCACTTTCACGTGCTTAGCTACAGCTGCGCTGTGCTTGGTTACGCCAGGGTATGCACACAGCGGCCACAACACACTGGCTCCTCTTTATGGTAATCAGCCATCTGCCAGAAGGCAGCCCGGCAGAGCTGGCAACAAGAGCAAGCAGCGCCGAGCCAAGGCAGCCTTGTGGAACAGTGGGAAATAAAGGTACGAGCTCTTGTCCAGCAGGAGGGGGCACAGCTTCAGGCCACACTGTCAATGTTAGCCTCATCTCTTTGAAGGTATGTCATCCGCTGGGCTTGTACAAATATATCTGTCATGGTGATCATTCCATATGGGAAACAGAGATGCAGTTTTCTAAGTACACATTAATCACACTCTACCTTAGAGGAGATGGTAAATACTGCAAAACAAGACATATTCACGCCTTCAGACCATATCACAGTATTTATTCTGACACTAACTCGCCTTCTCACATGAGATGTTTTAACTATATCTGTATAAATATACCCATTCCATAGTATGATAGTGTATACTGGCAGCACATCCTATTATTAAGGCTACATTCCAACTCCATCTATAATGATTCACTTCGCTGGTTCCCAAGCATTGACAAAATAGTTCCACTCAGGCAGTAATTTTTTATATTTAACCTCTTTTTAGAAGCAGAAGGGTTTTTTTTTAAATTCATAGCAGAAGTTTTAAAACTTTAAAAAGGCTGAAGAAACATTGCTATATATATATGGAATAAGTGTGCTTTAAGCAATAGGTTCTGCTCACTGTAGGATATGCAATATGATTAAGTTGCAATATCATGATTTAGTATACTTTTATATAGTTCATATATTTAAAACAAAAGGAACAGAAAGATAAAAGCAGCCTGGAGTGAGTATTTAGGCATGACCTCCATAAGACTCAGTACAAGGGAATTTCAGCTAACAGAGATCCCAGGGATGGGGCACAGGGGGAGTACCAGGCAAGTAGTGCCTGGGGTAACAGTCAGTGGATGCTCCTGCAGGAGCCACCATCATCCAGCCCTTGCTGTCCCACTAGCTATGACAAGCTTCAGCTGCCCAATGGCCCCAGCACTGCTGGTGCTATAGCTGAGAAGGTAACTGCTCAAGAAATTTCATATTGCCTTTCACTTACAACTTTCAGGAATTTTTTCAAGAGTCTTTGCAGTTCAGCTGAGAAGTGAACAGGGAACGCCTAGAGGAAGCTCAGACACCTTGGCATATTTATTAATCTGTCACTGTGAACACATCACCTTTGGAGCACACAGCTCCTTTCCAAACCAAGCCAGACAGCAACTCCCAACACTACGCATTTTCCTCTGCTCTTAAAAAGCATTTTGCTTGTCAATAAATTCTGAAATCATTTGTATAAATTAAAGGAGACATATATGTGGGCTTCAGGAGAAATGACAGTGAGGATGATTAGAAGAAGCCCAAGGAAACTCTAAAGATGTCTTTAGCGGGGACCTTGGGTAGAAGACAGAATAGAATTATGTCTCTGTTATTCTCATGACATTTACTGTTGTACAGCATTCAGTTGTGCTCCGGTTATTTCTCATGGGCTGAGGCTGTTGTGGAACTCTTCATGCAAAGAGAAGACTGCAAGATCTCAAGCCCAAGGATACCTACCCAGATGTTTCAAGATGCTCCTCTACTTCTGCATTTGAGGTTACTGTCATCTTTTCTGAGACCCTGATAATTTTTAAGGTATTGCAATAACGTAGCTTTATATTCTCATTTTATATTTCAGTATCTAATGAGCAGAGACATCAGATCTGTGTCCACAGGGGCTGTTTTGGCATGTAACTTCCTTCAAGGTAGAGTAGAGCATCAAGGCTACTATAAGCTAAGAGTTACCAAGGCAACTTCAAGAAACAAACCAAGCCCAACAGAAAACAATGCTCAATAATGCAGTCAATAATGTTTTTGTCTGTACATTTTCCCAGCTCTGGAACTGGTTGGGGATTTACTACCTCACTTTGGGAGATTGACTACACAGCTCAAATGAAGCAGTAATGGAGCATTAACAGAATTAGTGCACTGAAAGTGCTTTGTAGACTGGAGTTAGACATTTTCATCCGGGATGATGGGATCACTTTCCTACAGTAATTAGTGGAGCAGCTGACATTAACTTCATAAGTGACCTGCTTGCTGCCACCACTGTGAATCAAAATTAGATTAGCAGCCCCCCTACAGGTGCAGCATGCAGTATGGAGGTTAAAAGCACACAAAATGCTTTGCTGATTCAAAATGAACCAAACTGCATCAAAAGGATTACATAGCATTTGGATCAGCTGCATGTGGCGAGGATTTGGGAGAGATCATATAGCCCCAGGGAAGGGAGCTGAGGTGTCGATACAACAAACAGTTCTTGCTAAGTGTGGCAGTATTTATTCCCAATTCCTCATGAAATTTACAGTGGTCACAGGTTTCACATATGTGCTGTGTTCAAAAGCAACAGATGAAAATAAATAAAAGAGAGATTGGCTTGAATAAATCAAAAAACAAAACTCTCCAAAGCAGGGGGCATTGTTGTAAAAATGTACTTTGAGAGAATACCAGACAAACTGACATATTTCACAATTATATTATGGATCTTGCAGTATTTGGTGGTTTGAAGTGATGATCCAAGAATTCCAGTTTTATTCTAAAAGGTAAGTTTTTAGCCCTTGTGGTTGCAGAATAAAGTTTGAAAAAGTGACCCAAATGTATCCAAAAAGACTTCTTAAAAACCCAGACAAAAACTCTTAAAAACAGTCTCATGATTTCTGAGCTACTCTCAAGATACTGTGGAGGTATAGCAAAATTTATAACACTTCATTTTTTTTTTTTTTTTTTTTTTATTTCTTTTGTTA
>VYXH01000041.1:0-53718 GCA_013397275.1 Burhinus bistriatus | reverse complement strand
TTTTTTTTTTTTTTTTTTTCAATTCTGTTGTTAGGCATAAGACCCAAAGCACAGGAGAAAAAAAAATATTTAGAAGTCAAGTAACATCTTTTAGGGCTGCATCCTTTAACTTTGTTAATGACTCCAACACAATTGAGTCAACTGAAAAAAAGGAAAAATGAACCCAGGAAAACAGTGCACAATTTAAGGCAGGTCAGTGCTCCACGCCAGCTGAGGGCATGACCACAGGAACAGCTTAGGAGAAGAAGACCCTGTGCATCCAGGAGCAGGTGACATTGGTGTGGTCTGTGAGCACTGGCAAGAGTCGCAACACCTCAAGCCAGTGCTGCTGCTGAGCACATAGCAGAATCAAAGCACAGCCTCAGGGTAAGGCTTTCAGGACAAAGCCTCTTGTAACTGGGAAAGGAATAAAAGATGGGTATACTGGGAAGCAAGCCAACATGGACAGAAGAGGGAAAACAGGAGTCATCTGGAAAAAAATAAAGAGAATATTTAATAGCAGCAAGGTTAAAAAAAAAAAATAAAAAGTAGAAAAAGCATATCTGACTGAACCAGACAGGGACCTTTTAAATAGCATAGGTTCCTGATTGTATAATTAGAAGACTACGTCTTGACCATAGTGATTTTCCATAAATTCTAAGTGTCTCTACAGAAGCCATGGGGCTTCAGGCACACAGATCTCAAACTGTGTTCCTCTGAATTCAGATTTCTCATATGGTTTCTGGATAACTTAGGACACAGAAAAGATGCATTGCCATAGGGAAGAAAAGAATTTGCTGAGATTTTCTAGTATCAGGAAAAACTGAATAGGCTAGTTGAAGAGTGAATTACACCATGTCAAATTGTGCCCAGCATATCAAGCTGCTCAAAGTGCACATATAAATTAACATGGTTATTGGAAATAAAGTTATTTCCCATCCCCTTGTCCCATAGGATGTAGTAAACAGCAATTTGTAAACATATATTTGACCCCATCCCACCTTACAAAAATCAGACAAACTGTGACTCTTCTTCTTGTCCCAAGACTGATCTAGACTGCTAAAATATAACTATCGCACCTTCTGTGTCTTCTGCTTTTCACCCAACATGCATATGAAGTGTCAGCACGTACACAGTAGGGTGCAAGTAGCAGCACTGCCACTGATGCGCTGCAGAGACAGCCACACTATGCCTGTGTGCCACTCCTCTGGCTGGCCTGACGTGGCTCCGTAAACAGTGGAGCTTGCAATAACTGTTAGCAGATCCCCAAATTAAGCAAAACCCCCCACTTGTAACACACCAAAAGACCATCAGCATTATCACAGACTTTACTGATGGCTGGTGGAAGTGCTCAGACTGGGGGATGGCCACAGCCCATGCATTGTGGTGCAACGGCAGGAGTCCAGGGACGATGGGCACAATGACAACCAACAGCAGCTCAAGTGCTGCATGGAAAATGCTTCCTGATCAGTGTTAACCACTGGGAGCCCATCCCTGTAACTTTATAAAGCACAAGATGTGTTGGACTGGTGGAGTACCATCTATAAGAGCATATTCTAACAGAGGTGGTTTTGTCTTGAGTTTCTGAACAGCAATGTAGCAGTATTGCAGTGAAAAGTGTGCTTGAGTTACCAAGGCTGTCCCTCCTTCCCCAGACCAGACCTATATATGACATTATTTAAAGTAACTACAATCACTACTGTTAGCAATTGTACTGGGTTTGCATGGCAAGGTTTTGGTAGCGGGGGGCTACAAGGGTGGTTTCTCTGAGAAGCTGCCAGAAGCTTCCCCTATGTCCGACAGAGCCAATGCCAGCTGGCTCCAAGATGGACCCGCCGCTGGCCAAGGTCAAGCCCATCAGCAACAGTGGTAGCGCTTCTGGGATAACACATTTAAGAAGGTGGGGGGAGAAAATAAAAGTGTGCAGCAGCAGCCAGAGGACAGGAGTGAGAATATGTGAGAGCAGCAACTCTGCAGACACCAAGGTCAGTAAAGGAGGGGGAGGAGGTGCTCCAGGCTGCAGCCCGTGGTGAAGACCATGGTGAGGCAGGCTCCCTGCAGCCCATGAAGGTTAATGGTGGAGCAGATAACCACCTGCAGCCTGTGGAGGACCCCACACCAGAGCAGGTGGATGTGCCTGAAGGAGGCTGCGACCTGGTGGACAGCCCATGCTGGAGTAGGCTCCCGGAAGGACCTGTGGACCAATGGAGAGAGGAGCCCACACTGGAGCAGGTTTGCTGGCAGGACTTGTGACCCCATGGGAGACCCACACTGGAGCAGCCTGTTCCTGAAAGACTGCACCCTGCAGAAGGGACTCACGCTGTAGCAGTTTGTGAAAAACTGCAGCCTGTGGGAAGGACTCACATTGGAGAAGTTCATGGAGAACTGTCTCTTGTGGGAGGGACCCCACGCTGGAGCAGGGGAAGAGTGCAAGGATTCCTTCTTCTGGGGACGAAGGAGCAGCAGAGACAACGTGTGATGAACGGACCACAACCCCCATTCCCTGTCCCCCTGTGCCGCTCGGGGGGGGAGGTAGAGAAATTGGGAGTGAAGTTGAGCCCAGGAAGAAGGGAGGGGTGGGGGGAAGGTGTTTTAAGATTTAGTTTTTATTTCTCATTACCCTACTCTGATTTGATTGGTAATAAATTAAATTAATTTTCCTCAAGTTGAGTCTGTTTTGCCTGTGACAGTAATTGGTGAGTGATTTCTCCCTGTCCTTATCTCGATCCACGAGCCTTTCATTGTATTTTCTCTCCCCCGTCCAGCTGAGGAGCAGGAGTGATAGTGGCTTTGGTGGGCACCTGGCAACCAGCCAGGCTCAACCCACCACACCAATCTACCTTTAAAATGAAAGAAGTGCACCATAGGTCTGTAAGAAAAAGTCCTGGTAAAGGTTTTGCTGCTGACCTGCAGTCAGTGCATCCTTTTAATTACTCAAAATTCTGTTTAAGCTTCATGCTTAATGCTAAGCAGATGGGAAATTGTTAGCCAAACCTGCCTGCCAGACAATAGACAATATGCTGACTTTCTTAACAAAAACAGCTGAAGCAGAGCCAGGATTGTTCATAGCAATAGGTATCATATATGGAGATACTGTCTCACCCCACAGCAGTAAGATACAGGTATGTGTGTACTGAAAGAACATATGCTTTTTTGTGTTCATTAAGAGTTAACACTGCTGATGACAACAAAAAGGCAAATAGCATTCAGTTGGCTGTCAGCCACCGTGCAGATTTTGTCACAGAAGCAAGTCAATGACAGTATTCTGTCACAGATTCAGTTCAGAGGAGGAGACCTTTAGGTCTCATCTTTCAGTACATGTTTTATTGCAAGAGAGGACAAGCAGGACACACTAGGGAGTGCTGACTTCAAAATATTAGCTATCAGTGTCTTGCAGTTCCCACATTTGCTCAAGTGGAGATTTTGGGGGCCCTTGTGTGTTGTAGACCAGCTGACAGCACTACCAGTGGTCTGGAAATGCTAACCAAGCTGGGTGCCTTCTAGCTCTCTCTCTCTTCTCCCCCCCCACCCCCAAATACATGCAAAATTTTCACCCTTAAGCCTTTAGTCAGTGAGCAGTGGAAGGAAGAGACCAACTTAGTTTCTAGGTAACAGTGCTATTGAAATCAAGCCCAGCACTGGGGCTGACCCATTTGGGAACTCCGGCAAGACAAGCAGTAATGAACCAAGCCAAGAAGCTGCCGGTACGCAGTGCTGTCACCAGCTGTACACCCCCTCTTTTAGGCCCAAGTCCTGCTACTGGTTGAGCAACAGGGAGGGACTGCCTGAGGAGGCTCAAGGAACAGGGTTATTCACCAGAGACCAAATGCTAGCTTAATATTAGTTACAGTTATTCTAGATGTGACTTTCTCCCTGGATTCTGCCTCATGTTTCCTCTGCTCTGCAGGATGAAAGACACCACCACCCCCAAAAAAAGGAAAAGAATAAAAAAAAAAAAGTGAAGCCATAGTTCATTCTACACAGCTTTTCACATTCTCCAGACCGTCTATCTTGATGCAACTACCTTGAGCGTAAAAATCTTTAAAGATGAAAAAGAAGTGCCATACAGTCTCCAGGCAAAAAACATTGAAAAGTAGCATGGATCTGGAATTCTTAAACTCTGTGGTGGCTTGTAATCCTTGAGGAGCTGATCATCATCTGGTAATGGTTCCTCTCACATTTCGATAGTCAGAAATAACACACCTAGCATACTTTCTACAAAGTAAGCCATGGCTGTAATTGCCACGTATACAACATGTGACTGTAAATAAATGAGAACAAAGGCTAAGAAACTCTTAAGGAGTAAATTGCATTGGTAAGAGATTCCTCACCACACAAAGAATAAGACAAAGTGTTGGAAAGCAGGAGACTTGGGTTTGCTTCTAATCACTGAAAAGAAGACGTCCACTTATTTCTTTGGAAGCAAGATCAGACGCTTGTTGATATGGTGGCTAAACTATCAGATGCTCATCAGCAGCATCTTCTTCTAACACTAGTTGCACACAAAGTTAGGGCAATGTTAAGACCATTTGTTCTAAGTGCTGAAGTAATCAACTTCAACCAGACTGCTTGTATCTGAAAAATAGCTGCTAAAACTCCCCGATACTGTATGTCAGGAAAGAAAAAGTCATCAGAAGCACTAATACTTTTAAAATTAGTGAGTATGATTATCATTCATATCCCGACACTAGTGTATAATATTGGCAGGTTCAGATAAAATTACTGCTTGTATTGAGTTAAAACACCTCAGTTTTGTAATTTTGAGCTCAGCTGTTTCTGCATATGAAAAGTTGGCTGGAAACTGGTTTTCCTTCTGCATTATTTTGACAACACAACCACTCAGAGGTAATTTTAAGTTACATTAATAGCATAGGGTGTTGCAGATTACCTGTCTGCAAAGCCCCTAATGAACAATTTGCTGCTGTGTTTAGACTTACAGTTTTGTGGGTTTTTAAATGTAATTTCCTTTAAGAAAACTACAGGAGAAGTCAGATCCTAAGCCAATATCACTGTACATAGCTGCATTGGAGGAAATGAGGAAAAGCCAAAATATAGCAGCTGTAAACCGGATTCTGCAATCTTAAAGTACAAAACCGTTCCATTTTAATTTAAAATAGCAATACATAAAATGAGAACCGAAGGAGAGAGTCATTATCATGTGCCTTCTAGACAATAATCCAGGGGAAAAAAAAAAAAGCTTTTATCTATAAAACTCTTTTTAGAATGAGCCTCTATGATAAGTCAGAAATCCTTGTGTTAAGTGTCATTCAACTAAATGCATTGATTTTTTGCTTTGCCTTTCATGATTTCCATCTACTATTCACTGAAATAGACAGAGAAGATTGCAAGCTGATCTATAAAGACTCTCAGCCCAATGCCTTCCTCTTTCAGAGAGACATGTGGACAAGAGCTTGCAGGAGAGTAGGAAAAACTTCCCAGACATCCAAGATGCATTAAGTGAGACATATTTTCATTCAAACCAACAGCATTCTTGGTGAAGGCAGATTTTGGAGGCTGTGATCCTTTACACACATGGGTTGGTTTTTTGGTTGGGTTGTTAGGGGTTTTTTTCAGTACATGCAGAAGGAAACATCTGCTCTGAAACACAACCTGATCACATTATAAAGCCCTCTCTGCCATTGCGTTTTCCACCCCACTATAATAAGGCTCTAGCAGAAGGTGCATAGACATTTGCTAGCACATCCTCTTTCTCAGTAGCTGCCAAGTACCTGCTTTAGAAGTAACCCAAGAATAAGTAACCAAATCTCCTCTCACTTACATTTTTGAGTAGAGAAAATGATCAAAAGGACACATGGAAATATCTTACTACCTTTCTTTAGCTCTAGTCCCTGAAATCCCCAGGCTTTCATACACACCAAGCTGCAAAAGAGGGTCAGTCAGCTGATATAAACCTGCTCAGCTGCACTGGAAGAGAGTGATTTTAAGGCAATGTGCAGCAGCTGATGCTCTGGCAGGGCAGAGTGGATGATAGTAGTGGGGGAGAGGAGGTGGCACTCGCTTGTCTTCTGTGAGATCTGGGTTTTCGTTTCATGTGTGATGCCACCTTGGATCATTAATACTCATGTCATAAAGCAAAAGAGAGAGAAGGATAAAAGTAGGGTACAGATTAATTCATAGTTTCCCAAATGCCCACTGCAAGGCCATGTTTGAGAGGCTGGAAATTAGCTTCACATCGGTTCTCGCCATTTTCAGAAACTCTTAAGCATATCTCAATGCAATATTCCTGCAGCACTCACATGTGTTAATTTTTCCATAATTCAAAGCAGGCAACAGAATAATTGGCAATAAATTCACCTTAGGTAAAAATCTTCAGTATGAAATTTTGTATTGTGCCTTGAAATTACAAGAAGTCTAGGAATTTCAGCTTTGTGGACTTAAAGCTGCTGATACTTCTTTCTCCATTAACTATGATCTCTTAGCTGTCTCCAAGTCTTGTCCAATAAAGACAGAAAAAAGGCATTTTAGAGCAGTCCATCCTCTTCACCAGGATCCAATCTGCTGGTACAGAATAAAAGGAAAGAAACATTAACACTGCTATGGAGCTGATGGGCCTAGGAACATTCCAGAAATTGAACAAAACAGAGTTTAGGATTGCATACAGAATAAAGCAAGAGTTCCCAATGTATGCACGCATCTTCCTCACAGCTCAAAAGCCCTTGGATGAGGCACACAGACACGCTTTTGAATTGCTAAATCCATACAATCATTTAGGCTATTTTCCTGCTGTGAAAGGATGGGTAGGAGTGTCTAGACACTAAGAGGCCAAGCCTATTGATGCCGGCGGGATCTATCCCCATGGAGCTGTCAGCTCTATAGAGCACTGCAGCTGCATGCTCTGGCTCTCCAGCTGTGCTGCGCAGTAGCAGACTGCCAACACTCCTACCCAAAACAAAGCAGAGCTATTACAGGATGATGAAAACAACTTTTTTGGGGGGAATCACCTTTTCGGATCCCCAGCATAATCCAGTGGATCTTCTCCAAAAGCCTCTTAGAGAGTATATTCAGAAATTTATGGATGAAAACCAAAAAGATGAAGTAACTTTTAATTATGTCCCAGTTTGCTTGTATGTGTAGGTATACATATGGCAGGGGAGTTTCTGTTTCCAAGCACTGTGGAGGGAAAAACCAATGTGCACTCCAAGCATCATTTAACCGAGAAGAGCTAGGGCTGGAGTGCTGGAGTACCTCTCTTTCCTCTCTCCTCGTCTGATTTAATGTAGTGGGGTGAGGGGGTACCAGGGGTAGGTATGTTTGGCATCCTCTTGGCTGAGCTTTGCTAAGGAAGACTGCAGAACCAGAAGGGACTGACAAGGAGCAGGAAAAGCAGAATACACAGTGACGGCCTTCTCACACGGATGCTGGGTATGGAGGATGAGGGACTCCAGACCAGGGCTCCTGCAGGGTAAATTCGTGTTCTCTCTGTGTCCCCTCACCTTCCTCTGCAGCAGAGAAATGGTCAGCAATAAAGATAGGAACTGAACTTGATACCTCATCTGAGGGCAAAGGGCACCTTTGCAAATTATTGCTCTTGTGGAAGAGTAAAGTAGTGTCACTTGGACATGAGTCTACATGTGCAGGACCATCAAAAGGCAAACATTGAGGCAACTCTGTGATAACCCTGGAGACTGCTTTCAGAAAAAGCCATTTGACAACAGTGAGCTCACTACAGTTGAAAGTTGAAGATCACAAACATTTTATACCCAGTTAGAATGTTGTATTCGGTCAACTCAACTTGCCTAAGATGACAATGCAATGCACAAGACAACTCTAAGAGCAGCTTCAGGAGAATATGGGAAAGTTGGTTGCATTTTCCAGAGCACTAGAAGGGAGTCATGACACTGAAGGCTTTACTCAGTTCCTCACTGCTGTCTGTATCATAAGGCAGTAACGTCAATTTTTTTAGGAGCTATTTGCTGTTAAGAATCTCAAGCCCCAAGGCAATTTTAAAAAATTATTTATGACATATTTGATGAAAACAACATGCAGCTGTAACTTCTGGCCAGTGTTTATAGGTGCTACGCCTTCTATAATGAGAAGGACAATGGCTGTTGCAGCTCTCATAACCAAGGGATATCATGGATCTGTTAAGTTGCTGTTAAGTCTGGATCTGCAGAGCTTGTTCATTATCATCATATTATTCACCAGAAAGCTGTTACTGAAGACATCTCCAATGCAATGAGAATTGTTGGAAAGTCTGTAAACATCCTTACATTCAGAACAATATGCCATTGCCTGTTGGAAACTTTTCTGACAAAATGAAAGTCTATTTCAACAGCATTTTGATAGCCGAGCGGGTGCCAGCGTACAGTGACTTTTCATGTCATTGAAAGAAATGTATCAAATTAGGAATCAAAAGGAGGAGGGCTTAACTTATCCAAGCTATTCTGAGTGACTGTTTAACTAGGCTTCCTCGGGTGATACTGCTCAGGTAATGTTTCTTTAGTTAACTCAAACCAAAGTGCAAGGCCAAAGCTGTAAGCTGAGAGAAAACTGAAAGTATTGAGGAATACTGCAAAAAGTCAGCAGAGAAAAAATACAGGGAAAGCAATCAAACTCCTGCACTTCAGCAAATACTTGAAGATCACAGAATATTTATAAGTAGAATTCAGTTAGCATTTCTCAGATTTCAGGTCCCAAGAGAAAGCACTTGCTATTTTTCAAGGGCCTTATACTTGTGACTCAGAAAGTCCTCCAATACAGAGCTCCAGCTCCAGCTGTTAGAGTTTATTGACTTCAAGTGAGTATAGAGACAAAGGTTTGAATGAAGTACGGCCGGTTTCTGTTAAAGGCTGCTATTATGAGCTGTACAGTATTTATTCAGTTCTACCGTTACCATTGTTGAATCTCTCCCTACAGAAAAAGGAGAAAATCTTTTCCACTGTGAATATACATTAAGAAGCCTAAACTCTGATCACCGTTTACCAATGCCCACTTTCACCTGAACTCTTGCACTTTGACCTGCATAAAACCTATTCACACATCAGCTGAGTAACGATGGTTCCTATTGTAACTCGGCATATGTAGGCATGGTGCATCAGTTTAACATAAAGGTGCTGGATTGCAGGTGACATGCTTCAGCAGCTGTTGGTCAAATATCCTGCACTTTAAATGACAAAACATGACCCAAACTTGAGGAAGCAGTGTTTTAAAGACTTACTCTTGTAATTTTCACTGACTGAGTCGAGGAGCGTATGCAACACTCCGCCACCACCAATTCAAGTTGGTGCTGCTGCCTACAGCAGGAGCAGGGCTGCGCCAGCTCTTGCTGGTACAGCAATAAGCTGTGATACATCAGTATTACAAAGAAAACAAAGATTAGCTATTTCAACCTATTCCTACCATTTTACATAGACTAAGATATTATTTGCTATGTAGAGGGTAATTCCCCTAAAGGACACCACGATTAAGTGGCAAATTAATTTGCTGCTTATATTCACTAGCTCTTCCAGCTGGCTTAATTCTCATCAGCCACCATAATTTATTAACAGTGAGGTGAGAAAAGACATGAATCAGCTTAATGTGTTATAAGTAGGGCATTGTCATGGCAACAAGATGCGGACTGTTTTCTTCTATTTATGTATGGTTTGTTTTGTACTCAACCTTAACATACCACTTGAAACAACTAGAATTAGAAACATCTTTTTTTCAACTTTTTTTTCACTTCAGTGTATTTTTAAAAAATTATCAAAATAAGCATGTGAAAAGCTCTGAAGCATCTCTCCAGGAAAATAGCTAGCTGTATTCTCTTCAATGAGTCTTCCTAGAAACAGAAGCCTTAACTCTAATCTCCCAACCATTTTCTCACATTGTCACACAACTGATTCCATGGATTAACTCCCAGTTTATACTAGTCTGAGATCAAAACCAGACCTTCTCTTTTCTGTGCTCTGCATATGACTATTAACTGGGGGGGGAGGGGGCAAGGAGGGGGAATTAAGCAGTATTATTGAAAAAAAGAACATGCTTTTTTTTTTTTTAAATGCAATCCATTGTACTTAACACAGGACATGGAAAAACAATTAAGGATGTTGCATTTTTACAGACTCTCAATGGGGAAGTATAAGGTTAAAAATTAAAAATTAATTGTAAAAGATTTTTACTGCCTTCCTGACTAAGCCTAAATCCCATGCACCTTTTGCATGAGCAATTAATGGGTTTCATAAAACGAGCTCTTCATTCAAAGTTCATTTTATTTACTACCCTGCTGCATAAAGGGAATGGTTGGAATGCTAACACAGCTCTCTGAAAAACAATTACCAACACTACTGTTTTGATTTCTTTGTTTTTTCCACCACCTCAGGAATCTGATATTAAATAGTTAATGAAAAGCAAAACATCTCTAAGATGTGTCAGGAAGAACACATGGAAAAATGAAATCCCTTTCATGAAAAATTTTGCAAGCTTAAAACATTGCTTTGTTCTGAGTAAGGATAAAAGAAAAAAACTTTTGAAAAATTCAAAGAATTATTCCCCTTTTCTCCACCCAGTACTTATTAATTTTTTTTTAATATGTCTGGGTTTATATTAGCCTAGGTATTTGTTTGCATAATATGTAGGGCAACAGGCAACTGGGCTGTACCATAACATAAAATAAAATTGTTCTTATTTAGCAACCTGAGAAAAAATAATAAACAGGATAATCAGAACTCAAAACTTCTGTCAAGCTACAACTGCAGATGTTCAGTTGAGCACTACTAAATGAAACCTGCTGAGGTCAACCATTGAAGTTAATTAAGAAATGAATGATCTGGACAGCCTTACCTAAAGGTTCAATGGATTCGTTCAGTCAACGTTGCTAATGGCTCCAAATACACAAGAGTTGATAGCTGTTAATTAAAAATGCTTACAGAGGCCAAGTCGGGGGAACGCCAGTCTTGTTTTGAACAATTCTTTACCCCATGTCAAGTTCAGTGAGAAGTGGGTCTGAGCTGCAAAGTTTGGCTGGGGGCCTGGATCTAATATGACACATAACAAGCAGGTATGCCAAAACATTTGGTGGGCAGCATGAACAGAGGCGTGTGCCATGTACAGCAAGTTGGCAGCGTGCTTTAACTGGAGGTGCCATATGACTGATTAAATTGCTCTAGCACTCAAGGGCCTCGCTAAATACCAGCTCCTCAGTACAAGCAGTATTGGTTAGGAACACAAGACAAAAGACAGAGTCATCCCCCAAACCCTACGGTTAAACAGGGGGAAAGCATACTGGATTGTCACTGCACTTGCATGTCTGGTGGCACTCTGCGTGGTGCAATGTATACCTCCAGGGATCACCACATGAAGCATCCTGGGTGCTCTCTCCATAGGCTGAATGCATTTTTCAGCGAGCCTCAGCTGTAAGATGGTGGAACAAGCATTACTGGGGAAAAACAGAAGAATCATCACGCCATGCCTGCCCTTGGCTAACACATCACTCGGTGCCATCAGTGGTAGATTTTGCCTCATAGACATTTATCCAGTGGGAAGTAGTTCGTGACTAATACACTTCATAAAAGCTAAGAAATCACCGAGAAACAGCTGTGACTTTCCCCAACCACTGGTCCGGGCAGCAGAGCCAGCCCCATGAGCCACCCTGTCCCTCACAACTAGCACCTTTCAGCAATAATGAATGAGCTGTCAGGTATCCAGCTGCTTATATGACATGGTCCAGTCCTTCCCTGGATACTTTTTCATTGGTTGAGCTATGCTCTTGAAGGTTGCAGTTTCTAATGGACAGATTACATTTCAGCTGTCTTCTCCTTGCACGGAAGGTCATTATAGTTAACTTGGAAAGGAAAGGATATTTTCAAAACTGGTTTGTGATCTTTTTTCCTTCCTTATATATAAGAAGACAGTCTGACTAGTTCCTCCCTCACCGATATTTTTGATTGTTCAGAGCCATGGGGCACATCCATTCTGTGAGATCCTGACTGAGTGGATGGGAATGCTCACCCCTTACACGAGACTTCCCTCACTCACATAGTGAATGCTTTTTTGATGATAGAGGATTGTTAACACCTCAATAACTGTTTTCCCTCACTGCTAAAGTGTATGGGCATTGTGTCCCAGGTTGCTACAGGTCCTGGGCTACTGCAGGTAGCTGGTGTGACTCCGTGCTCATCCTGACTACAGGTAAGTGCATTGAATGAGACAGGATTAAAATGAAACAAACCAAATCCCTGCCTTTGTGCAATTACCTGATGCTTTCCTCACTCTGAAAACACATACAGCCTTACCCTTCCCAAAGCTAGCCCTCCCCTGTTAAAAATGAATATACATTTGGATACCAGACCTTTCTTTGCAGTTTTAAGCTTATGCCTGTAGGAAGGAATAAGTAATAATGTATTACTTATTTGTTGTTTGACCCTAAATCAATCTTTTCACCTCCCTGTGATTCTTGTTACTGAAAGGTACTGATGCAAGAATCCACCAGGGAAACAAGATTTTGGAAAATGCTTCATCATTTGCTTTAGCTTTGTGTTATTTAAAACTGAATTTCCACCTTAATAAGAAGTATCACTGGTATCACACGTCTCTGCCCAGTCCTGACAAAATGGCAGGAGAGGAGAGAAAAAACACAGGATGGAGCTTATGGTTCCCAAGACGAGGGGAGGGAGAAGGAGGTATCTGGGCTTAGATTGCCTCTGTTATCGGCGAGCTGACATTTAAATCAAACCCTGGGAAACATGAGTCTGGGCAGCCATTTGCAGAAACAGCTAGAGGAACTGCATATCCCAATCCCATAGAAAGCAAATAGGAGGCAGGGGCCTCCTTCTGAATGTGCTGTACCAGCCCATGCCTCAGGGGAAGGGCTTAACCAAGAGGCCTGGAAGGAAAAGTCCTTTATCCCCAGGGGGATAAAAATCCTTTTATTCCCAGGGTATTTTGAACTCTTCACCTTCCTGCAACACCTGAATTCCAGTCAGGAAATACTGCTTTGGCTAGTAAAGACTCGTTTCAGGAGATTACTTTGAAATGTGGTGATTAACCCTGCTGTGTGGAGCCAGGGGAGATCCTTGCCCACCTTGGGAAGTTTGGCCTTCAAAATGGAGGCTCTGAAGACCATGGAGAGGAGCCAGCTCTTCATCAGCTGGAAGGAATGTCTTTGACTTTGCTTTCAGCTAATGATGCTGGATGTAGGACCAGACAACTGAAAAATAATTAAAATACAGAAGATGAAAAATACATCTTCTCCCATGGCATTTACTCCATGTAATTTAAAAGACAACAAATCAGTAAAAGCATGCACTATTTTGCATAACGTTGCAAAATTCTGCAAGAGATTTAGTGTGTGGAGCACAACTGCTGGGTATTGAATGACTTTGTAAGTAAGACTTTTATGAGATCTCAAAGGACTGCCACAAATGGCAGATGCAAAGAAAACCCTATGAGGGTTTGCAGAAGTTGCTGTGTTAACCACCGTGCTTTGCCACAAAAACATTATCTGCTGTGGCGAAGAAATGCTCTTCCTGGTAGCGTTACACAGAATTGTTAACTGTATTTGTGGAGGAAATGTGATTTATCCCATTGAAACCTCTTGCAGTCCCCATATTAGAAGCAGTGTTGTTCATAAGGTCAGCTCTTGGTGTAAGATCTGTGGTATGAGAAACATGACGTAACAGTTCATTCCTATACAGAGGAGCATATATCTCAGACTTGGGGTTGAGTTTCCCAGTATACACCAACATACCTCTTCACACCAAGATATATTTACTGATTAAAATAAGGCAACACACAGGGCTGACAGGGAAAATGAATAATTTTGTTAAGTTTACAAGAAAATGAAGATTGATTTAGTCAATATTATTAAAACTTCCTAAAATATATGTAAAACTTTATGTGCTAATAGTACTTCTCAGAATACTGCCAGGATGGGTAACACTTAAGGTTGCTTGTGATGCTGGCACCACTCTGATTTGCAGTTTGTGCCCATTTCCTCAGGGATCGATAAAAATCTGGAGAAGACCGTGTTCAGTGGAGTCGCTTTCTCAGCTTACCTCGTAATGCTTTCTGAGATAATCATCATGGAGAGAAGAGCAGAAAAGACTTTTTCCCACCCTATACAATGTCTCCAGCCTTGAAAAGCGCCTCTGTTCTCCAGTACACCCAACCCCAGCCCCTGGCCAAGAGAGGGAGAAAAACCAGGGCTGGAGGAGAAAGGGTGGTGGCTCTTCAGAGAGTGTCCAGCCACTGGTGAGACCTACTCGGCAGAGCCCCATCCCCATCCCTTCCTCACCTGAGCCTGACTGAACAACCCCCTGGGTCTCCGTCCCCCACGTCCTTGCTCAGGCCATCACCGGGAGCCTCCACACGGAGAAAAATGCCAGGGGAGCTCCTGGTTCCCTGCTTTGGGGAAAGTGGCACCTGGGGAAGCGTCTCGGGGCTATTTTGTGTGGGCGAGCAGTGTGCTCACAGGGAAATCTTCGGCCGGTGGGTGTCCCCGAGGAAGCGGGATAGCTGGGGGCGCTGGCGGCGGCCCAAGCCGCCTGTGGCGGGGCCATGGCCGCCGCTTTGAGCCTGAGCCGCCGGCCCTGGCAGGACCCGGCCCCGGGCCGACAGCTCCAGAATTCAAAAATTAAAGTTTGCCATCTAGCGGTAGGCCCCGGGCTTTTGGGCGCAACCACCCCACCCCCACCTCCCTCCCCAGTCTTTAGGTGATCCGTTTATGATTTCTGAAACTTATATTCGTTTTTTTTCTTTTTTTTTTTTTTTTGTTAGCGCTGGCTGAGCCTTCCTGCAAAAGCGACGAAAGGAGGGAGGACTTTTAACCTGGGTACGCTGCCCGCTGCGGCCAGGGCAGAGGCTACAGCTCCAGGGCCTGGCGAGTGGCATGGCTGCCTTGGTTGTCACAGGGTGCAATGGAGATGGTTCTGTGTAGTATTAAATCCTGGATGATTTAAAAAGAAAAAAAAAAAAAGCAGACAAGAAAAACCTTCAAAAATTTCACTGTGATAAAAAAATGAGGCAATGATAGGCGATTATTTCCCTCTGCTTTGTTCTCTTGCCTGGGACAGTGGTAATTCTCAGGGGATTGTCTCCTTGCTTTCTTTTACATCTGTATTTCCCCTTCAAACTGAGCTGTGTCTGCGAGGCATGCAGGAGTTTGTGTGGTAGTCCCTTGGTTCAGACCAAAGCTGCCAGGAGCCAGCACGTCTGCAGAGGCACGTGTCCTCCTCAGCAGAGGCCCAGCGAGCTTCCTCTGAGCAGTACGTGTTGCCTATATGGAATCATGTGTGCCTACAGGATCCGTATGGAGACCTCCCCCGGCATCACCGGTCATTTATTTCCACAAGAAGGAATGATACGAGGCAGCAGGAGTCTAGGCAATGTTTTCCAAAGGGAAGAAGAGGTCAAGGATCCTTCACAGAAGATGCCAGCAAATAACGGCTGTGGCTGGGGAAAGGGTCTGAAGAGGGGGAAAGGAGAAGGTCTGGAAGGTGATGGGCAGCCTGATCTACTTGAGTGCCCGGGTTGTAATTAAGGAGCTGCGGGCATCCAGCCTGATGCCTGCACAATCTCTTCTCTTCCACACACAACACTTCTATTAACAGAACTCCAGGTGGGATTAGCAATTTTTGCAGCATAATCACATTGTTGAGTCATATTTAATTTATGAACCACTATACACACAAGATCATTTTCTCATATTGATGCTGGGCTGATTACTTCCCATTTTGTATTTATGCATTTGATATCTCCCTCTGCAGTGTAGTGCTTCACACTTGTCATTAGTGAACTTCATCTTGTTGATCTGAGACCATCTCTTCAATTTATCATTTTGCATTCTGATCCTGCCTGCCAGACTGAGCAAATTTTATAAGTGTACTCTGTATTTATTCTCCAAATCACTAATAAAAATATTGACTAAAATCAGTCCTGAAGATCTCTGCACATCTGCATGGAATACTCTCTTGAAATTTACTTCCAGTTTGACATTGAGTCATTGGCAATAATACTTTGAGAGTTTTTTCATCTATTTGTATACACACTGATAATCATAATTTTGCGTAAACTGCATTTTGCTAGTTTATATGTAAGAATTCAGGTTACTAGTGCCAAAAGTCTTCTTAAATATATTGTCTACTGTTTCTTCCCATCATCAGTATTTAGAATACAGATATTTATGTCCTGCTATACAACTGTGTCAATGCAGCTATGTCAGAAAGGAGCAATTTTTACCCACTCCTTCAAATGTATTAATTTCATTAAATGAGAATTTAGTCTCCTTCTTTAATGGAGGAACTGATGAGAAATCAGCCACTCAATTTATGTTGAGAGTCCAGGGAAAAAAAAAATAGCTCTGTACCTTTGCGTCTGACTTTGTGTGCAGTATCAGCACAACAAAAATATTTGCTGATGATGTAGATGCTCCTTAATATAGCACATAGGAGAGAAATCATGCAAGCGCCTATTAATCCTAAGATAGAATTCCTAGTAAAACATGAAAAAAAGAAGAGGACTTAATAACCATAACTGTGTCAGTTTTACTGCTAGCACGTAATTAGATCAGAAGACGACGATTTCAGAATGTCCAGAGCATAACTGCTTCCTGCTATTTAGGTGATCTGTTTCTGATTCAGAAGCTGCAGTTCATCTTAAATTTTTAAGTGTAAGAACCTTTTCAGGGCCTACATTCCCAGAGTGGGAATATGTTCCTTCCCAGGCTCCAGATTTTGTAGTTTGCAGAGGAAAAGTATTTATCCTGAACAACAACAAAAAATCACATGCTTATAAAAGGACTTGTTTTTTCTCTGCATGAGACCTCTCACATGTAATGTCCTTGTTTCTGGCATGGCCTGGAGGATTTTAGGGACGCTGTCGATTTGGAATGTAGCATCCGCATGCCAGCCCTCTCAGACAGGTGCTTGGGAAGAGGCCAGGAAAAAAGTTGTCCATAGCCCTGCATTAAGGGAATGCAATCAAGGAGCCAATCTGGGAAACAGCTTGAGGGCCAGCAAAGCCTGGCTTGTGCCACGAGCAGTGAGGAGGCAGGACAGATTTGGGTCCAGCTCTGACATCAAACAGCCCTGCTGGTTTTAGGGGAGTGGATCACACTGCCTTCCTCTTCTTTTTAAGCTCCCTGCTGAAGCAGAAAGAGCAGGAGTAAACATCATTTTGTAGGTGTCTGCAGTACAACAAAAGTGGCCCCAAAGCGATACCCCATGAAATGCATAACTGCAGACAGAGATGAATCATGCCACCACCGAGTCAGCTCTCACATATAGCCAGTGTAGGTGTTATTATGACTGTAACAGGCTTCAAAAGAATAAATCGCACAAAAAGCTAGGCTGGCAGCGTTTCCCATTACCAGTATTTTAGGTAATGCTGTTCAGATCACCTTCACACGTTACAATCACCCTTCCTTGAAGGAGGCTTGGCTGTAAACTCCTCCCAACTCCTTGTTAATTCCTAAGGATAACATGAGCGTCAATTAGGCACAAGCATGACTCAGAAGATGAAATATTGCCCTTAGTGGGAAGTGAAGAGAGCGTGTTTTTCCCTGCCTTCACCGGCACACATTGCCCTACCCACTAGGTGTCCCTGCCAGCCAGGGAAACAGCACGCCGCAGCCAGGGCTGCATTTGCTTCATGCCATTTGGCTTCGGCTGAAAACATCAAAAACAAACAACAACCCAGGAAACACATCTGAATTAACGTCTTCTTCTTCTTCTTTTCTTTTTTTTTTTTTTTAAACTTCCTTTTTGAAGCCGCTCCAAACTCGTGCACAGTGCACAAAATGGAAAAGGCAGCTCTCCATTTCGCGTTTGTGGGGTAATGGGAAGGTTTTGGCCTGAAGGAGAATGGCTTCCCCTCCCGGGGAAGCACCCAGGTGATGGGCTGCTCTGGCCCAAGCACCGCCAGCTCCATCCCTCCAACCTCACCTCTGAATTCTGTAGGAGACAGACAAATTGTACTGTAATCTCTTACCTTGATTTGCTCGTCTTTAAAATAGATGCTATTCTGATTTGCCTCCTCCACCATGGAGCTGTGAGGTTAAAGGAAGGGTGATGATGGTCCTTTTGCTTCCCAGTTAAAAACATGCAAAATAATAATAAAACGATCAGATTATTATCAGCGTATGGATGTTCAGGTCTCACCAAAAAATGCCTAATTTGTGGGTAAATAGGGCTAGGTGGATGTAGGTGTCTATAACCTCAGGATGGATTAGGTAAAACACACATGTTCAGTGGCTGCCTCTGTAAAGAAGAGACCTTTTTGTCTGGCTGAGATTTGCTCCAGTAATCCCTGGAGATTTTCCGGAGGTCAGCAGAGAGGGAAGTAAAGGCATTAAAGGAAGCACATACTTGCAGATGTAGTGGCTTCTGCCAGCCCAGGAAAAAGCAGAGGAAGCAGGAGGTAAAAACTTGAAGATATGCTGGAAATTTTTTGTTTTTTAAAAATGTTTTGTCTCTTTGTATTAAAGAATTGGGGGAGGGGGGCGGGGGGGGGGGGGGGGGACTGAAACACACCGGGGGGGACCCATGGCACAGCGGNGGGGGAAGTGCCTGTTTGCTCTATAAGCTGGAGAAACCCATTCCACTTTTCTGTACTTCTCTTTCCTGATCTGTCGAACAAGGGCAACAGCATTTCCCTGTCTCATGTTGATGCTCACTTACGAACAGCCTGAGATCCTCAGAAAGGAGAAGGGAAAACATGCAGCAGAACCGGGTTTCCTGAAGCCATGACACATGACGATTTCCTATCAGAAGTCTCGTCTGAAGGCTCCGCATTTTGGAGACATCAATGGAGATCGCGGCCTATTGTGTCGTGCACTGTACAAACACACAGCGAGAGGCGATCCCTGTCACAAAGGACTTAGTCTCTAAATAGAGACGATGGAGGAAAAATAAGGAGGGGGGATTAGAAACGAGTTAACTAGCTCAGGGTTGCACAGCTCCGTGAGGACGCCGGAGGCAGAAGCCTGGTATTCTGATTTCCAGCCCAGCAATCTGCTCTTTCTCACAGGCAACCACCTTTTGCTGTTCTAATGCTTACGGGGTGTTAACGGCACTAAAGATAATTATATATGACTTGGTATTTTTAACTAGTGGGAGCTTTACATGTAGGCACACATCCCCGCTGAACTCGGTCGCCCTCAGGGACGGTGTTCCTCTCCCGCCCTAAGACAGTTTGGAGGGTGCTTTGCTAGTGACTATAAGGTGACCTTCACAGCAGAAATGCGATACAAGCAAAGGGAAAGGAGGAGGGCCCAGCTCTTGTGAAATCTGGCTGTTGAAACACCTTCACATCTTGCAACACAAAGTCAAAAAACTCTTTGTCTTAAAGATTTAAGAATAGACATGGGAAGAACTGTATTTATCGCATGTTAATCACCTAGGCAACTGGGAAAGCAGAAGTGAGCTTCACTTTCTAGTGGGTTTTATAATCTGCCAGTTCATTCAAACGCCTTTTCCGGCACATCAGAAATACATGTGGTCCTGCTACAAATTTGCATTTTAAGAAGAAAAATGGTATCAATAAACAATCAGTTTGGGCTTGTAGCTTTCCTTTAACTCAGGCATTGTGTGCTTGCACTCTCAGGTAGTTATTTAATGGCCCGGGATCTGCATTAGAAGTAGAGCCTCTCTCTACATTTTAATTTCTCCTCCCTGGGATCCCACCGTTGCGGCAGCAAGGATTTGATACAGACCATAGCCAAGGAACGGGCTGGGAACTGCCCTTTCCTCTCCCAGTCGGTAGGGAACAGCTAAAAGCCTCTCACTCAAGACTGAAAGGTGTTGTGAAGGATATATCCTGAAAATGAAATAGCACTGTGTATACGCAGGCCCGAAGCTGTGTTATAACCCTGCAACGCAGCTGTCAGAACACGAAAAACAATCCAGCCTGCCATAGGGTCTTGCAGGATTCAAGTCTCAACTCGTACCTTTATCATGGGCTCGGTCAGGAAGGAGGCAGGAAGGCTGTGTCTCAGCACAGGAGAACAGCAAGGTTGTATTTTTCCAAGTGGTTCATTCAAATCTAGGGTTATTTTTGTAAATAAAGGTTAGCATTAGCATCTGGTATTTTGCACAAGCATGTAAAAAAGCATAGGTTGAAATTTCTGGGTTGAAACATCTTTTGTCAGAAAATGAGACCTTTAAAACACAAAATATTTCACAGACAGCTCCTACAGTCCTAAAAAAAAAAAAAGGTTAATTTTCATTTGATTGTTCCTATTCTTGTACAGATTGTTTTGCTTCTGATAGATTTTGATAGCTTTTTTAAGGGGTTCTTTAATTCCTAAATGGAAAAAAACCCTCCATCCTGGATGGTCCTTTCCTAGAAGAAAAACATGTTTTTGGTGATGTCTTTATTTACATTGTTTCAAAACCTATTTTCCTTGAAAGGAAATGTTTATGAGGTTTGGCTTTTCTCCCTACGTTTCCTAGGCAGAGTTGCTGGTGCTTTGCTCTGCCTGCCTAAGCCCAAAATGAACTCCAAATCATTAGTATTATTTTATTCAGCGCAACAGATTTTCTGGGTTTTCTAGCTCATTTACAGCTATGCTGAGGGGGTGTGAAACCCTGATATTCCACTTGGGCAACATTTCTAAAACTTCCCCCCTCCCAACTTTGCAAAGTTATAAGTAATTATACAAAAGGCGCAAAGCTTTGGAGAAACAAGCCAAGTTTATGAGGCCCAGAAACGGAGGGAATTAGGAATTTTTCCATTCACTTGGATGAGTTTTGGTTTAAACACTAGAAAGTCAGATTCATCTGAACATACTGAACAAATGGAAAAGTTACGAAGTTATGGACAACATGATACGCTTCACTCCATGGAGGCTACTGAAGGCAGCAGAGAGAAGAAAAAGCGCCTGATCAGATTGGCTATGAATCTCTTTCGCCAAAGAGCACAAACCAAGCAAGAACAAGAAGCAACAGAGCAACTTTGTAAACCCTTTTAAAGGGGTTAAATTCATGGTGAGGGTGAAGGGGAAGCGGCGCCTGTGGCCATGGCTCTCAAGGCAGAAGAGAGCAGCGAGCACAACCTGAAGAGCGCAGCGCTGCGAGGTGCGGGGGGTGTCAGAACCTGCCTCAGTGTCCATGGACAAAAAGGAAAACCTCGCAGAGACAACATGCAGGCTGCAAGGTTGGTTTTGTTTCGTTTTGGTTTGGTTTTTTTACAAGGTCATGCAAGAGTAAAGGGGAAAAACACTGAAGGCCTGGAAAATTCAGGAAGTGAAAGGAAACAGTTTTGATGTTTCTTAAATTTGCAATTGATACAAGGTAGAGATATACTGCTTATACACTAAGATGGAATTAAAAATGAAAGATTAAAGGCTCACTCTTGTTTATTTTCAATAATTAGAATTAATGAACAAAATTCCTAATCACACTGCATCTGTCTTTAAATTATAACAAGGATCACAACACAGGATAAAGCCATGCGATTGTCAGCACGTGACGGCTCTAGGAAGTATTGGAATCCAATTATTTGCCTGTGGAACCATTTGTTAACATTTTAAAACAGGTAAATGAGAATGCCATTTATTCATTAAAGAAGATGAGCTCTCAGGAGCCTGATACAAGCCTCAGGACCACCAGTATGAAAGGAAGATGTGTGTGCAGAGAAACTGTCATCTCTAAACAGCCTTGTTGAACTTGGGCCGAGAAATTATGAATAATTAGGCAGTCTTATGTGCAAAGAAAGACTCTGGCATTAGCAGACAGAAAGTGTTAAGGTGGTGGAATAAAGGAAAGGGACATTGGAATAAAAGGGTGGAATTTGGCAAGGAGAAGGGTTCTGTGGCATTGGGAGCTAGCTGCACCAGGGGGATCTCTCAGGCTTTGTAGGAAAAAAAGCAGCTAAATCTGCAGGTTACAAATGGGTGTAATACGAGACAAGAAGCCATATGTTGTTGTTTCCACTCCCCCTGCAAAAGACATCCTCCCTAAACTCTTGATCAAGGGAATGGGTCGTAAATCACAGAAGAGGCAGGATGCGAAATTCAGTAATTTCCATTAACTGACACCAGGCTAAAACCATAATTGGTAAAAAAGTGGTTTGGGGCAGTCTATTAGCTTCTGCTTTGCTGTTCATCATTCTCACAAGTTCGTAACAGAGTACAAGGCAGTAAGATACCGAGCTGTCTATTAATAATTGATTTAATGTAACACACGAAGTCTGTGTAATCTGTTTCCTTGTTCCTCCGTTTAATATAATCTGTGAATCATGGTGACCAGTAAAGAGGTTGATTGACCACATGATGCTAGCTCTTTTCCTAACTCCAGCTGCTGACGTGCACTTAAGAAAGGTAAATGTCTACTAAATACTTTGTGGTTATAACAGGGATGCTGTGGAAAAAGGGATACAATTAGTCAGCAGAGTAAAATGATGTTCGCTCTTGGATAAGAGCTTATAACTCTGCCTTCTGCTATATCCAGTAGTTCCAAGTCTGCCCAACATTAGATACTAAAATAATTGTCAAACATAGACCTCTCTCTTTTTCACCCAGTGTCTTGTCTCTCCCAGACCTAAGGGAAGGTTTAAGTTGCAAGCAGAAGCTGGTTTTATCTCAACATATTGCTATAGGTATCAGTACCATGATATCTATCTACCCCACAATCACAAAAGATTTCCTATTTTCAGTACCTTTTCAAGGTGAGGAACTGCTACTCTTTGTCTTTTACTCATAGGGAAATAAGGCAGAGAGAGTAGGTTGAGAACCTGGCTTTGCCAAGGCTTTTAATTGTATTATTTCAGGCACTTCTGCTCATGAACATATGTCTGTTTTTCACCAATGCCAAGATTTTCACTCAGTGAGTGTCACTTCCTTTGTTAGCTCCAAACGTGCAGAGGTTGAAAGGGCATCTTCACTAGTGAAAAATCTCTCAAGAACTTTTATAAATCATTCAGACTTCTGGTTGAAAATGTTTCCTTTCACACACTTCTTAGTGCCAAATACAGGCCCATCTGGAATCATTATTAATTCTGTTGAACTGTTTAATTCCAAGTGGGTTTTTTTTAAAGAAAGACTTGATTCAGTATTTTATAACCATAATTGGAATAGCGCATTAAGACTCAACAGCTCATTTTTTCATTCCGGGAAATGGCAAGCAACACATCTTGTACTCAATCAGTTACATTAGTAGCCCAATGCTGAAAAATCTTGTGCCATGCAGTTACCCCAGAGTTTAATTCTTCTTATAAATTTATTTTCCATACACACAGAAATTAAAATACTCTTTGGGGGCTTAAGAAAGCTTCGTAAACAGTTTGGCGGGCTTTTCTATGCATGCCTCATTGAGCACATCAGCCAGAGAATTAGAAGAATAGATGCTCTACTCCTGAAATGCCCACGCAAAGTGCAAAGCATACTCCTCCATACATAAACTCACATCAAAATGGTTGTTTCTGGTTCATCATCAGGAATGAACTATTAAATTCAGTTTGCAAGCAATGTCCCATTCACATTTCAAAAAATAACAAGAAAAACACAAAAAACAATTAGTGTTTTTGTGTAAATCTGCTTACCCAGCTTATTTTTGCATTAAACGTTGCCTCTAGGATTTGTAGGCACATGTCTAAGGGAGGGGAACTGTGAAATTTTGCTGTCATTGGTATCAATGGCACAATTCCCGTTGACTCAAATTCAGGTCAGCTTGGAACTTCTCTGCATACTTCTCCGTATGCAAGTCATGCGGGAGACACTTAGGCTGCATGTTTGGCTCTTTGACAGTTGCATTGAAGAGCAGTCACGTGTCTTCATACATGTGTGGGGTTGCACAGCCTTGCTCAGCGCAGTCAGGCAAGCTGGAAACACAGGGCCAGCACGTGTGGCTGGCCAGTGAAGGGCAGAGGTTGCATCCACCGCAACTTGCAAATTAAAGCACCAGAAGGTTTTCATGCCTAGAAGCAGGTGATTAATGCTCGGCTACAGAGATCTGTAGGTATGGAACCAGTCAGGTTTTAGAGTCGGACAATTATAAATTCATAGCCAGACTGTCATGATACAAATTAGTCTCAGCACTCACTTCTTTGGCAAAACTCCCATTCTTTGGATGCCTTTCTGGTGGAATTTACTGTGACATGAAAGATATCCAAAATACAGATAAAAGGAGTACTTTTCCAAGTGCAAAATTCACTACAAGTGTTCACCATAAACTCATCATAAAATAAGCTGTAAGGGAGCTTTCATGTCTCTGGTCCATACCCCTGTTCAAAATAGGGTCAGCTTTGAAGTGAGGTGAGGGCCTCCAGGTAGGTTTTGAATATATTCAAGCATGGAGAGTCTGTAATCTCTCTGAGCACCTGTTCTAGTGCTCGGTGATCTTCACTGTGAAGCTCTTCTCCTTAAATCTAATTGAGATTTATCTGGATGCAGCTGGTATTCACTGCCCCTTGCCCTTTTGCTGTGTACCGCAAGAAGAGTTTGGCTCCATTTTCTCTATAACCACTTATTAGGTACAGAGAGCGACAAGATAGTCATCTCTTAGCCATCTCTCCTTCAGGATGAACAACCAGCTTTCTCAACCTGTCCTTGTACACCATATGCTCCAGCTCCTTGAGCATCCTGGTGGCTGTTGCTGAACTTGCTCCAGTATAGAATCATAGAATCAAAGAATCATAGGATGGTTTAAGTTGGAAGGGACCTTTAAGATCATGTACTTCCAACCCCGCTGCCATGGGCAGGGACATGTTCCACTAGGTCAGGTTGCTCAAAGCTTCATCCAACCTGACCTTGAACACTTCCAGGGAGGAGGCATCTACACCTTCCCTGGGCAACCTGTTCCAGTGTCTCACCACCCTCACAGTAAAGATATCCATGTCTTCCTTGTAGTGGGGAGCCCAAAACTGGCCACAGCCCTGCAGACATGGTCTTACCATGTCTGTGCTGAGTAGGGAGGAGTAATCACTTCCCCTGAGCTGATGGCTGCATTCTTGCCAATAAAGCCAGTATGCTGCTGGCTTTCTTGTCCACGGGGCCACACTGCGGACTCCTGTTCAACTTGCTGCCTACCAGTACCCCCGGGCCTTCCCTTCAAAGCTGCCTTCTAGCTAGCCAGACCCCAGCCTGTACTGTTGCAGAGCATTATTCCTTAGTAGGTGCAGGACTTTTCATTTGCCTTTGTTGAACCTCATGAAGTTTCTGTCAATCCATTTCTCCAGCCTGTTGAAATCCCTCTTCAATGCCCTGCCCTTCAGTGTCTTGACTGTTCCCCCAATTTTGGGTCATCAGTGAACTCGGTGGAGGTCCATCCTATTCCATTGTCCAGGTTTAATGAAGACATTAAATAGTATCAGAGCCAGTAGTGACCCCTGAGGAACACCACTAGTAATCACTCACTAGTTTAACTTTGACCTGCTGCATGGTATTCCTTCAGCTCTGTGGTCCAGCTAATTTTCTATTCATCTTGTCATTCTCCTGATCAGTCCTCATGTCTCCAGCTCAGCACCTAGGATACTACTGGAGACTGTCAAAAGCCTTGTTAAAGTTCAGGTAAATGACATCCACTGCTCCCCATTGCCTGCTGAGGTAGCCATTGCCCACTGGCACTGCCCATTGGCATCATTGCCCATAGTGTTGTCCACGGAGTTCATCACAGAGACCACATGAAAGGATCCTAATGAAATTGGTTTCCTGGCACAGCTAATATAGCTATGAGGACTTGATTGAATACCAATGTCAAGAGACAACAGGAAAATAGATTTTGGTTTAAAATATTGCTGCAAAGTCATCATATCTATAGAGAAGGGTTTGATGTATTAGAAATCAACTTCCCTGGAATATTCCTGTAATTGTTATGGTTCTTTAGGTGTAAGGAAATAATTTTCTGGATTTGGATCACTATGTTAGTTAGTCTGACAAGCCCAAAATAAAGTAAATTTTCGCACATCAACATTAGCATATTTGCCTAAGAAACAGTGTGCAGAATTCATGCAAAATCAACAGCTTATTCAAGTAAATACATATTCATAATTATTCTATGTGAAATACTGCTTTCTGAGTTTATTCAGTGAATACTAACTACATTCCTAACAAATATACCAAAATAACAGTTCCCCTGTTACTATGGAGAGAGAGAGGAGAAAGTACTGCGCTTGAGCACTTATTGTAAAGTCTTTGGAGTATGAACAGGATAGTGTGATTCCCTCATATACACTAATAATAATTTAGCAGCCCAAGGTCTTACATTCAAGGTTTTGGAGAGAGAAATGGAAAGTTGCGGATGCTCTACAGACATACCGAAGGGTTGGTTTATGTATGGGAGGGACATTTTCCACCATTCAGAGATACAAGAAGGGGAAGTGTAATTCTCAGCTGAAGTGAAACAAACACAAGAACAAATTTGGCATTAGCAAATATGCTGCATCTTAAATTGACTCTAGCTCGCTGGACACAACCATTGCTATCATAGCCAATCCCTTTCACATCTCCTGCGGCCCAGCTAGCAAAGCCAAGTGAGGATACATATCCTTGGAGGAATCAGTATGCACATCTGCGCACATACACACCTGCAGACACACGGCCATTTGATTCCTCATCTTCATAATATAATTTGCTTGTAGCAAGCAGAATGCAATCACTCTGCTTCACCCCTCTGATGCGTTGGACAGAACGAGCATTACATGTTTTATTACCATGGGTGTAGAAAAACTAGACTGCAAGTCACATTGATCAGAGAAGAAGATAAGGCGAAGAACGCTCCCTGCAATATGGAGCCTACAGAAGCACTGCCAAGCAGCGATCGCAGCACTGCCAAGTGTCACTGCAGTGAGGCACAGAGAGACTCTGTTAAATAAAGGACGGGGCATGCTGCATTTCATAATGCAGCTAAAAATAATATTTTACACTTTATCACCTTCTTGCCAAGGATTGCTAAGCACTTTGCACAAATTAATGATGTTCAGGTTCCAAGCACCCGTATGTGGTGGTTTTCCATATGGTAGAGGGGCTTTTTCATCCCTAATAGCATGTTGCTCTCATTATTATGCAGTAGATTTCTTGTTTCTGTACACCAGGCCTGGGTTCTTACAAGGAAGTGATTATACTTGTCTAAATGGAGATTCTGGTGACAAGATAATTTACAACGCTCTGTTGCATAATCATTGAGCCAAGGTCAGGGAAACCATTGATGTAGCAAAGTCAGGGCAGTTGTAAATAAAACACACATCACGAAAGGGTTCATTCTCAGTGAGAACAGACAGACAAGAAAGAACAGACAAGAAAGAACCTTCAGCACTCTTGCCATGGTAAAATCTTATTCCCCGCCTCCCCCCCCTCCTTTGACTCCACAGATCCTGTGGTTGGCTAATTAAAGAAGGAGGTGTAACTATCAATCTAATCTCACTTGTTCTCAAATTTACCATAATTTCTACACTTGAGAGGCTGGTGAAATGAAACAGCACTACTACAGTTTTCCATTCATCAGCAGGAAGCAGAACAACTCAGGGAATTGGGCTAAAAATAATTAAGAAGCAGGATCAGGTGCTGCGCACATGCATCTGTGTCTGTACATGGGCATTCAGGCACATGAGCGTTCACTGGAGGTAGCAGCAGTAGCATGGGGGAGATGAGCACCACCAGTAATTTTTGTCTCAACGTATGAATGATTGCAGATGTACTCACAGCATACTTGTTAGAGAGGCAAAAATGCCCAAGAAAACTGCGATCAAATTATGCTATAAACAGCACCGTCTTTTTAAACAAATACAGCCACCAGAATGATACCATCAGCAGTGCTACAGGAGCCACTCAGGAACTTCTGGGGCAACCACAGCGCACAGGGTGCTCAGCACGTGGCCCTTACCCCAGCGCACGGCGGGCGCAGAGCAGGCACATCACCCTTGGGCAGGAAGCTCAACATTTTCTGGAAGCACTGGTGTTATTTCATACGCGTTGCCGTTGCTTTGCATTTGTGCAGTAACACTAGAGTTTTTCAGAAAGCATTGGAGCAACTTTTGTACCTTCTCCAGGCACACTGGGAGCGAGGTGCAGGGCTGCTGCTGGGGGTTCTGCTCGGCACAGCATGGATGCAGCTGGTCCAGGACCTCCTTCGAAAGACAGACTGGTCAGACACACAGATATCCTGGATCATCAGAGCTGTTCTTCAAAATCTGCTCGTATGAGATCACTGAGAGGAGGAGGATGTACCTGAGGAGCAGGCCTAGGATGGAGGATTGAACTAAATAAGTAGCTCTTACCTGAGGAATTGGCTATCCAGCAGAACAATTTCTGAGAAAGATTCTCCAACATTACTACTAGTCAGCCAAAACATACAATTACTTGCCATGTTCCAGGAAAAGCCTAAACTATCTAGTGGCAGATAGTTTTTAAAGTGTATAAAGAAGTGATATCGGGCCAAATCCTCAAGCCAGTGTAAATCAACACTTGCCTCCGCTGGAACACCCACTCTTTATTTCAGTTAATAAGCTAACACACAGTATCTTAATATGCATTTATGTTAATATTTGCACTTTGCAGGGCTAGGTAGATTGCACGACTGGCACGTGTCAGACTAAATGTCACTTCCAAAAACTAAGGGACCCAATTGGAAGCTGCCATTCAGTGACTGCCTGACAACATATGGAACCTCTCTGGAAAAGCCTTCCCACCTCAAGCACCGCCTTGTGATTAATCTTTCACATAGACAATACACATTACTATTTTAAAAAGCTGAATTTTTAAGGACAGAATACATTAATGGACAGCAGAAAATGTGAACAAATTAGCATCTTCAAGCAATGCGAGACACAGGGAAGGAATACATAGCTAGAGTAGCCAGGTCCCTTCAGAGACCACAGCGGTAGCCCCTCTCTGCAACATTGCCTCCTGGCAGCGAGACTGGGTCCAACCCCAGAATCCGGACTCAGTGCCAGTCACTCCAGAGCGTTATAAACATACATGGCACCATGGCACAATTCAAATCAATGTTTCTTTCCTGCATGTTGCAGTGGGCCAGGTAGCAAAGGTTGACAGGAAAAGTAAGAGAGCTTCACAGTAATGATGAGGTTTTGTATCATGCAAACTTAGAAAATAGTCTGGAATAAAGAATGTGTACATTAGTGCCTTTCACACTGTGTCTAATCTTGCACTGCTATACAACTTAAACTACAAGTATCTGGCAGAACTTGAGATCATTTCACAAAGACTTGTCATCCTCTTTCATCAGATCGCTCTCTGTAAGACATGAAGGAGGGGGAGTTGAAATACATCACATTAGAATGAATATAAATGGTAATGATCATGCTCTTCCACAACACTTCCACTCTAAGGAATCAATTAATTAACCCTGAATCGAGCAGGCTTGCCGGTCAGGAATACAGCAGTTGAATTGATAACAGCTTCCTGCCCCCTGCTTCTCAAGGACAAGATTCGGTAACCCTTCTTTATGTTAAACGTTACCTTACCCTGTGAGGAACCTCCAGAAATCAATAGGGATTGCGCTACATGAGTAAGACTGGCAGAATCTGATACCAATTATAAACTCAGATTGGCCCTCAGCTGGGTATTTCTGTCTGCTTTTTTCTTTTTTATTCTGTCTTTTCATTTTCCTCCTCCCCCATGTCTGCACCCAAGAAAATACAGAACCTTCCCCCTTGTAGAAGGCATTTGAATGGTTGCTTTTCCTCTTTCTCTTAAGTCCAAAAAGTATGAATATATCTTGCTACAGGAAGGTAATGTTTGACAAAACTTGGCAGATTTGGTGTATTTCTAAACCTGGAAGGAGCCCAGCCTTTATGACAAAATGGAAGGAAAAATTTGTGACTTTTAAATGTGAAGTCGTTTATTTCTTCTTGAACAAAAATGCGTAGCTGAAATCACTAGAGAAAGCAGTAAGAGAAGCAATCTGGGCTTAAAGAAAAGGAGATAAAAGATCTGCACTTTTTTTTTTTACCAAAGTGTGTGGGGGAAGAGGTGGATAGAAACAAGGGTACGTATTTTCCATTTGCAGTTCCTTTTCCCAAATTTTCCCAGAAGCAGAACAGACTGTAGTTTGGTAGAGGAACTGAAAGCCTTAAGATACTGTTAAAGAGAAGAATACCCGTGTGATGTAAAAAGGAGGTGCGAAAGAAAAATCCTTCAGGCTTCTATTTTGAGACAGCTCAAAGTTAAATTTCATTGCACTGCGCAGGGAAATCATGTCCCCCGAGAGCTGCAGCTTGGGTTTCTGTGTCTCCTCTCTGGTCTGGCCTCCCGCGTTGGGCTCCTGCTCCTAAAATGTCACTGCCACGTGCCACGTACAGCAGGCTGCTCGCCGCAGCCCAGCCGGAAAAGTACATTTTGCTACTGGAGCAGTATTTGGGACAGGGAAGCTGGAGGGCGGTGGGGGCAGCTCCCCACTGGCCTCACACAGAAGCAACTTAGCCTTCCACCTTTTCAGTTAGCTCAATGCACCGAAGGACTTTTACATCTCCCAGTTAAAGAGCTGTTAGTGTGTTAGAGTTGTTCATGTGACAGAAACTGCATTTTTTATCAAAAACATTGTTTTAATGGGAAATTTAGAAGCAGGCCTATTGTTACTGAAAAGGAATCGTCCAAAAAAAAAAACCCACTGGGATCTCAGGAATGAAATCACGCAGAAATCATCCTTCCAATACAGATGTGCCGGCACAATAGATACCAATGTTTTCTGCTACTGAATGACTATTGTTCAGTCTGCCTTTTTCAAAGCCGAGTGACAGATTGTGCTGGAATTAGATGGGAGGCATCGCTACCTTGAAGCTATGTAACTGCCTGTGACTTTGCAACAGCGGCTAGTTTTAAGTCTCTATTTCCCCCGAGTTTAGTAGGTACTTTTCTGTTTGAATTGGATGCTTTGAGATTTTTTGAGCTTGTTTTTCACATCAGACACTGTCTGACTGCCTGAGACTATTGGATACCTAGCAAGCTGAAAAAAATAAAAAAGAGATGTGTCTGGCTCTGGTGTTGTTTTCTGCTCATGTCCTAAAGCCACATCAGGTTGAAATAAGGTACGCAGGATCTCTCCCATCCTTCTTCTTCAACAGTCTCCCGGTTTCCATGGAAAAGAAAACCTGCAGTATACGCTGACAGGGAATTGCAGCATGGTCAAATAGGTCCCTGATGTCGACAACAGGGGAAGCTGGTCTGCAGGAACCTGCCCAGCTGTAGAGACAGCGCTAGCAAGGCAGGAGTGTCTTATTCTTTCTGTAGATACAAACAAGAAGATTTATTGCTTAGTGTGGTATTGCCTCTGGGGCTGGAATTGGATTTCTCCCCAGAGTGTTACTTCACTTCATGTTCCTTTCAAGCTCCTCTTCTGTGCAGAAAATTTGAGAAGGAAATGCCACTGGATTACACAGCTGCTGTCTGCCTGGGCTTTAAATGTGCCAATTTGCATCAGTCTGTAGGCAGTGCTGAGAACAGGCTGGAAGTGACTGCAGCCTTCCGATGTTACTAGTGGCATCTGACTTGCAAATCTGAAACAATCGAAGGGAAAAGGTGCAGAGAACTGGAGACAGCCAGCTCTGAGCTACTAAAAATAATAAATCCCTCTTTTCTTCTGAGGAAAGCATGTGTGAAACACAGTACTCTTGAGGGATGCCCTACAAGACGTCAGCATGAAGCTACAGTAATTGATGGAAGAAAAATGAGGTTCGCAAAGTGAAAATGTCCCAGTTTGTGTAACCGATCAGGCTGGGAATGAAAATGCTTGAGAACAAGCCTGTCACTAAACACACAAGATAAATGGAAACAGTATCAATGTACTATGAGAAAGCCGATTCCTATCCTTGTTTGGCAGACACAAGTAATTTGGGTAAGAACCCAACTTCAGAAATGATGGTTGAAAGTGAAGCTCTAAAGCTTTGCAGTGACCTTTTCTGTTAACAGCTAAGCAGGCATATTGTTATGGAAAGCCTCACCACATAGCATCACTACAACATCTTCTAATGTTACCTTTACAGTGTGCAAGCAGGTTTTCATCTCTTAGAGAGACCTGCTGTCTCGCTGTTCAGTCTTCGGGTTACGCAAGGACTTTGTGCCTTGGCAAACTCAGAAGAAGAGGAGGCAATGTGAACAGCCTGAAAATTGGCTGTCTGCCTTGACTCTTATTAAATCAGTTCTGGTGTTAAGAGTTGTCTCTTGGGAACCAGACAGAGATGTTGGGCTAGGATTCCTACATGAAGGAACTGCCTTGCATGTTGGCTGCACATCCTCATTTTGGGACTGGTATGTACATGTGAATAAAGCAATTCAAATTTAGAATACCCTCAGACTTCTTTTATGCCCAAAAGGAAGGCATAAGCATCTGCTAGTGATGGAAAGAGCACACAGATGTTAGAAGTCAAGGCAACAAAACTTCAGTTTACTGTCATTTGCCCTTCTTTGTATGAGAGACTTTTAAAGGGCAGAGTACAGGAAGAACGCTGTATGTACTCAGTGCTTCCTTAGAGGAAGGTAATAAACCCTTAAGACACGTACTGTCATAAATCAAGTTAGTAAAACATAAGATTACTTAGTAACCACCATTACCATTCTAGAGGTGCCAACCTTTGCCGAATGGTAACTAACATTAACTGAAGACATTTCTAAATATTTATATCAACAATATCATGACTGCAATACTGTCTACTCAGGAGTGCCTCACTCCTAAAGGTTACATGCTTCATTTCAGTTGGCACATTTGGGGAGCTCAGTGTTCAGTATCACAATCTGAGCCTAAGGTGAAGCACTTAAAAGGCCTTAACTAGTAAATTAACATCCCCGTTTTCAAATGGGTGAGTGAGAGGAAGAAAAAGGCACACTCTCGAGTTAGCACTTAAAAACTTAAGTAAAGATCATATAGAATTATTTATAGAAACTAACTTGGACAGCTGCTGCTATGATTATCTTGTGGGATTCATTAAGGCTCTGTTTGACACTCAAACAAGTTCTCATTTCTGGTGTCAAGAAAGAAAGATAGGGTGTACTTTAAAGAAATTATAGGATTTAGAAATGAAGATGAAAGATTCAGAACTGTCTTGTAGTTACTTTCTGCTCCCTCTGCCCCCTTATATACTGGAAATACTAAGACAAGAGGTACAGTGGCCTCTGAAGTACTGCACAGAAAGAAATGAGAAAGTTAATAGGGGAAGGCCCACATTAGACACCTGAAAGAAGTGGATTAAGAGACAAAAAAGAATATTATATCACTTGTCAGCATGGCATTATAGAGCCCAACCTCATCTTTTTTTCAGGTTTCGCCAAGCAAATGACTGGGTAGGGCTGCTTCTTTCACAGACCCATGCAGCCTGTTAAAGAGGCGGGATACATTCACTCCAGTATTTGCATGCCAATAACATGCAAGGCCTAAAAATTATTCCATGAACAACAGAATTTCCTATGGATTTGTATTCTACATCTCTCCCCCTCGTCCTAACTGGACATAACTCTTCTGTGTAGCCGACTCCGTGAGTGGGACTGAGCAGAGTCCCACCTCTGCTGCTCAGCATCCTCATAGCTGCTTCACAGGCATTTCTGGAGCCGAGGCACAGATGCTCCTTGTGCTTACTTTATTAAACATATAAGTGAATGGGTTTTGTATCACATAATCTGCCCTTCTTCCTTCCTGACTCTCCTCCCAGTCATCCAATGATAGCATGTAAGATCAACTAGAAGTTTCCACTGTAGCTTTAGGGGAACTGAAAATGTGTGTGATTTTGCTCCTCATTTATCATTCAGCAGCACTCAAACTTAAGGTGTGGACCCTACTGATGTAAGGTCAGATCTTGATGCATCTTGAGCAAATGCTTGCAAGTGTTAAAGACGTCATTAGCCATTAAGGCTTATTCCTCTTGGACTCCCATTTGTTCCCGAATATCTACCAACCAATATACAAGAGTCTTTCTTTCCATATGTGGGCTGTAGGAGGTAATGCTCAAATACTATGATGATGAAGATAATCTAAAAATATAAAAAATCTGAGTGGATTAGACTAAAATAAACATGGACGAGGATGTGTTGAGAGATTATCCTTTTACTGGAAACTTTCACCTTAGTGTGGTAAGAATTGAGATTTTTTTGCTCTCTTGCTACATTATAAATCCTGCGTTTTTCCCTAGGCAAAAAGATGTATTGAGAACAGCATAAGTGGGTGAAAAATATAAGAACTGGCAGATTGAAGGGTCATGGAAGGTGTTCTGCTTTTTATCAGCTTATTATGTGAATATTATATTTGGGTTTGTGCTGGTTGTATGCCTGGGAAAGATATATTTTATAAATAAAAAAAAAATCAGAAAAAAAGATAGCATATTGCAATATATCTTCACTTGTCATATGTAGGCAAGCTCTGGTTAGGAATGGGTTCTCACATTCTGAGTGGTTTTTAAGAAGCTGATTTTGACCTTTAAAAACAATTTTAGTTGTATAGAGGTTTTGAAGCTACACACATTAAAGACAGATGCTCAGATATTGTAGTAACTGGACTGACTGGTACAACATATAGCTATCAGAAACCAGTAGGATTTTCCTCTTACTTTTCAGTTCATGCAGGTCTATATTGCCTGGCATCTTGCTTTAAAATTTAGCTGGAAGTAAAGCTCAGTCAAAAATCACTCTCATCAGAGTAAATGCCAAATAGTTTGGAAGGTGGTTTTGTATCCAAGTGCCTCCATTCCCTCAAGCACTCCTTTCTAGAAATAAGAGATTGAGGTTTAAGTTAATTAAAAACATTAGACAGGATTCCAATTGGTCTGATTTTCTTTCACAACACTGGATCTGCACCTCACAATTTCTGGCACATCCCCCTAAATAAGCAGTATGTCACATCCCTGTTGCCATGCTGCATCTGTGGGGCTGAATAAGTAAAGCCTTGCAGTTACACAGGGATGTTCAGCCTGTGCCACTCACTTCTAGTTCTACCTCTGTGTCCCTACTGGATTTACCAAAGGCTGCTCCCTTAGATATCTGCTCAACCTCTGTCTGAGCTGGATCACTGGAAACAGAATCCTTGGCATACCTACTAGAAAAAAGAGAAAGGAGGAGGCAGGAAAGTGGAAGGAAAATGATCAGAGTAAAGGCAAAATAACTGTTCTGTACTAGTTAATAACTCAGAGCTTTCTCTTATCTTGCATTTTGTCACTGTATACCTCTCAAATGCTTAACTACTCCAAAATTATTTTTTCCTTGGTTATTTTTGCAGGGGCTGTGCAGATTGATCTGGAGAATCTCTGTTTTGGATGCTACTATGTAAGTATTATCTGCTCATTCTGACAGTTGGTCTATGACAAGAAATCAGCTGGTATCATTCCTCTGTCTTTCTCTCGGGTTCAGAAGGAAACATTTCACCTGAAATATTCTCATTTCAAATTTCAGAATTTTTCTCTACATCTGAAATTATATCTCATGTATTCTAGCCCTCTGAAAAAAATCCCAAGGTTGTTTTGAACATCTTTCATACATCCTGCTCTTCAGTAAAGGTGAAATGTTTATGTCTTCAACTTTTATGTCTGGAACACATCTATATGTCAGGAGGAGTGCAGTTACAGAGGTGCTACAGCAAGGAGGTTAAATGCCCACAGTCATGTCATGTCATGAAGATTGATTTAGTTTGGTTAAGGCATCCAACGCTTCCTTTTTATGTGAGGATGTTCCTAAAGGAGTATCTTGTACTTTGGGAGCACCCTTATCTGCTATGTGATCTGAATTAATCCTCTCGTATACCACATCCTCTAATTTGCTTTTCCATTTTTTCTATTTCTTCTGCTGAAGGAGTTTCCTTGAGAATCACAGTAAGTCTTGTTTCTTTACTGCTTATGAAGGCCACTGTCTCTCTTGGAATCAAAATACCATAGTGAAAATCTCCAACTCATTCTCTTTTAGATCCACGTGGGTATCAATTTCCAAAGATAAAACCCCCCTTCCCCATTAAAGCATGTTTCCTAATCCCCTGCAATGACACTGGGAAATCGTACATTGCCCAGCACAGCCTCCTGGCTTCTCTCCAGCTTTCAGCTACACTTTGCTAGTATAGGGGCTCCAGAGCAGCCACGCTTCCAGGCAGAGTCACACTGCTTCCCATCTCTAGCCCTGTGCAACAGGCCCACCCCATCGGATCCTCATTCACTTCAGGGTCACGTCCCTCCCAGGACATTTTGATACCTCAAGCTTCATCTTTTTCTATCAGGGAAGACTTCAAAGCAGTGGTGGGGTCAGGGTTCAGATCCTTCTCTGGAAAAACAAAAGAAGATTCTAACTGTAGCTTATGAGGATTGATGCAAAGCAACTAATTGCATTTTGTAAAGGAGAATGCTCTAGGCATGCGCTATCCAATAAAAAAATGACTTAAAACAATTTGCATGCCATATAGACTCCACGTTCTTTTAGGAGGTACCCTGAAGGATTTACACATTTATAGACATTTATAGAGGAGTTGTACCTACCAGGAAACAAAGCACTGACTGATATACTAAAAGACTATCAAAGAAATCCAAGTAGTTCCATATTGAAGGGAATTTTCTTCCTTTTCTTGAAATGCAGAAATTTCAAAGTGCAAAGGGATTTCTGAAGCGCAAGCAAAGACAACAATAGCAGGATGGCCTCACTCACTACTTCAGGATTTCCAGACAGAATCTATCATGGACGTAGGTACTCTCATGCAAAACAGCAGGAAAGAAAAATGTTGCAGAGAAGCAAGAGGAATGCGTAAAACTAAATGCTAGCCATATACAAATGCTAGTCCATTCATGAGTTATGATAATTAACCCACAGCAACGCTAGACAGGGTTACTAATCTATAACCAATCTTGAGAATATGAGGAGGGCTGACCAAGTTCCTATATGACAACCAGCCCACACAATTATCTGTTGTGCCTCGATGAGATACAGCAAGAGGAGTACAAAATATCCTGAAGGACACTAAGATGTTCACAAGATGTTCACCACTTGGTGGAATGGAAAGCAGCATACACAAAAGGGCTGGTGATACAGGCCGGACATGAGATAACTGGGAAGAAAGACTGGTACGGGTAAGTTTCTCAATGATCCTTCTGATACCATGGGATTACAAAAATAAGTAAAGGCAACCTAATTTCCTTGGACAAAATCCCTTGACTTCATGCCAGTTTGCACTAATGACATTAAATCTTGTTTTGAAACCAATGAGGTTATATAGGGTAAGGGCAGAAACTGGATTCCTATTCAGGGAGATGCTTACAGTTCTCCAGAGGATGACAGGTAGTAACAGAAATGGAACTTTTGCTCTTTAAACTTGACATTAATAATGCCAAGCTATTCCCCTTTCCACACTCTATTACGACTAGTTGTTTTTATTATTAATAGTAACAATTACTGGTAGTGCAGTAGTGCCTGGAGATCTTAACTGAGATCAGCCCTATTGTGCTACGTACTTTGCGAACACCTAATTAGATGGAGCTTGCAGCCTTGCACTGCCCGGGAGCTCAACTCTAAAAAGACAAAGCAACCAACAGATGGGAGGAGACCAGAGCGTGGAGAGACGGGAAGGGAATCAGCCAAAGGTCACATCTCAACGTCAGAAGGAAAAGCAAAATGAGGCGCTGGGCTGGATGGTTGCTGGTGCCAGCCTGTGCTAGCAGCAGCCTCTCAAGACCCAGTTGATTTGCGCTGGTACCTTGGGGACACTTTCCCAGAGACCTGACTCCAACAAGGCTGGCTCTTTCGAAACAAAACTTGCACAAAATCCCCAGATTTCTTGCCCATGCTTTCCTTTTGTGATGCAGATGTTTATTGGCCTCCAATAGGTAGCATAGGTTAGCTCAACAACCCGATTGATTGAATTTTTTACGCTGGTACCTGGTAAAACATTACTGAGCAATTTGAGCCCATGGTGTGGTTAAGCAGAATAGTTTTGTCGCTTTTTGATCCGTGCATCCTCGGTTCTCTCCTGTTACAGCTAGTTATTTGCCCCAGGCAAACAACTGTTGGTCTCCTCAGCTCCAGCTGAAGGCAACAAATGTCCAGTGAGAAATACAAAAGCATGTTTGATAAGAGGAACTACAGTCTGAACATCAGCCTTTCATCCGAAGGGATCGCAAAGCACTTTCCAAGAGCGATTAAAAGCTCCACTTAGCTGGAGGAGGCTGGGAGATGGGCAGCCAGGCTGACAACCAGCACCTCCTCACTGCAAAGGGATGGGGAGGTGGAAACTTCGATCGAGGATACAAGCGCAAATCCTCGTTGCTGCCAAGAGTCATAAAATCTGCAATAGTGAATCAGGGGAGGACAAACAGGTTTTGTGCTTTTTTTAATCTCTTGAGATAATTTCAGATGTTTCTCACCTATCAAATACGTGGAAATAAACTTGAACACCCTGGGACAAGTTAAAATAGATATACTTCAGAGACTCTAAATGCTACAATATTGTTAATCCCCCAAAAACCAGAAAAATCGTGACATTTCAAGAGGAGTAAATTCTTTTTCTTTCGGGTTTTTTGGGCACACTGCGCTCATGTTTTCCAACTTATCAACTGCAGACACCAGAACTTACTTTTTTTTTTTTCTAGAAAGTGGTATTTTAACATTATTAAATTATTGTTGAAGTGGGAAGCTTAGTAAAAACACCAACACTGAGACAAATGCCAATGCTGGTGATGCAAAAAACCGGTAAGCCATTTCATCTGACTAAACAGGGTAAGAAACAAAGACCTTTGAATTGCTAACAAGTGAAATGGCAAATTGTAGGTTTTGCTATTAAATATAATATACCACAAGAAACTTTATCACAAACGATTAGAGCTGGCATTACTTTGTGCTTCGCTTCCACTACATAAAGCCCAAGTGCACCCCTGAGGGGGGAGATCCTTGTGCCTGTGGAAAATAACTGCGAACTTTGCCCTATGGTGAGTTTGCAAGAGGCTGACACAGGAAAAAAGAAGTGAGTGGAAAGGATCTGACTGGAAACACAATAGCAGACTTAAAAGGCTCTGATAAATGAAAAGTCATTCCAAGATTAGGGTCTCATTCAAAAAAGTAACAAAGACATTTTCTGGTATGTGGCTGAAAATAGATTCCATATGAAAACGCTTAGTAGAGCTTATCAATGTTTTCAATTCTCAGCCCTCTTTGAATAAATGCAGCATTTTTAAAAACTAAAATGGCATTTTTAAAACTTCCTGTAATGTAGATGCAGAAGCTACACAATGTTTTCATTTTTCAAAGCAATACTGCAGTTTTAAAGATTTTCACGTTGCAATCCCTTCACACTTTTTTTCCTTCCATCTGCCTGATCTTGTCCTCGCTTCTCGTAAAAATACTACAAGTGAGGAAAAAGAAAACAATTTTCCTTGCCTGAAAACTGAACTGACTTAGAAGCAGTTAATTCAAATGTTCCAGAAGCTTTGTGGAACATTTAGAGAAAGCACTGAGAAATGTTCACCATTTTCAGACCATCTCTAGCATTCAATGAATCTTTAAATCTCTCTTATCAGGACGTATCTAGGATTTTGAACTCTGTAAAGGACTGTTGCAGACAGAATTTGTTTTCCTTTTCTATAAAAAAACCCAGATGGAATGAATCTGAAAGGCAATTTTAAAAAGACAAAGCAAATGAAAGAAAACATTAAGTTTTCTCAGGTTGCCTAACATCTGCTCATGGTACAGCATGTACAAATAAATATAATAAATTCCATTGTTTAACAGTAAAAGCACACCTGGGAAAAAAGCTTTTATTGTGTTGATACGTTAGATATTAAAGCCTTGCAGCACAGAGTTAAACTGCTTGTAAGTACAGGCTTAGTGCTACCATGCTTCTTACAGAGTACGTTAACCTGGGAGCAGAGATGGTCATAAATGACACACAGGCAATCTCTTATTTCAGGACTATCAGCCAAAAAAACAATACCCAGGCTCCCTAGAGCAATTTTACTCTAAAAATTCACTCCAGCCCAAACAGGCGAGAGATGTTGCTGTCTAGCTTTATAACTCCCATACTTTCCTTCCAAAATAAACTCCAGCTGAAAACTTACAGCCTAGGCCACTCACACCCTAGAAACAGGAATGCAGAAGACCATGTAGGAGAGCACCACCTAGTGACTAATGCCACAATAATATCACCGGTGAAAACCACAGGAGGAAGAAAAACACACACAAAACTTTTAATAGCAGTGTGCCATGTCCAGTTTATTTTTATATTTTTTTAACTCTTTGTCCTTGGAGAGGTCTCATTTTGACCAAACATTGTTGTAAGTCAAGAGGCAATTTAGTTTAAATTCAAAACATCAGGTTTTGGTAAAACATATCCTTTATGTTTTAAAACAGGCAAGTCTTCTATTAGAATTTGCACTTTAAACACCATAAATATGCAGTGTAGGAATCTGGGAATCCAAACCGCCAAAAACTCAATTCTGCAACCATGACTCAAGTGAATAATCATGAGACATCTGTGGGACTACTTCCAGCAGTAGGAAAAGCAGCATATGTCTCTGAAAGTGCTTAGAACAGTACAATTCTGCCAATTTTATCATGAATCTCCTATCTGCTGCTTGAAGCCGCAGCTTCTGGAGTCAAGTGCTTCCATGTGAGTCTGAATTTTAACCTAAAAAGAAAAACTAATTTCTAACTCTGAAGTTCAGAGAAAAAGCTTGGGGAAGTGTGAGACACATGAACACCCAAAACTAGAAATCACCATGAGTAATAAAGTAGCATATTTTAAAATTTGTTTGAATGCCACTGAGAGAGCGTGGGTATGGGTGTCTGGAGATAACAATACTGAGCAAACTCTCCAAAACTCACTCTTGGGTGCGGCGGCTCAGGAAATCAGCTGTTCAGGAAAGACCACCACTCCCAAACTCTACAGGCTTGCTCTTCTGCTGCTGCCTTCTGCTCTCTCTGAACAACTCCATGCAAGAGGTTGGGAAACAATTCTGCATTGCTTTGGGGAGGAAGGGGGAGGAGAGGGGATACTGACAAACCCTATTTATTTTCAGAGATCAAACGTGGCAACTGTGGGTAATTACAGTTGTATTAACTCGTACAACTTCTAACTACAATGCATCTTTTTCAGCAGAGAAGTAGCCTTAATACATATACAGCCATAAGATCACCGTGCACAGTATTAGTCCTCTTCATGCTTTTACTAAAAATCCTTATTTTCACAATGATCCCAGGTTTTCTGGGATAGAAGAATGAAGCAACCTGAAGTAGCAAATGTTTCCTTTTCATTGTCTGAAGTCTGACAGGTCATGTGGTTGTTATACGCTATAGGAAACTTACTTTACTGTGTTTCTGTTGGTGTTTTCACCATTATGTGAAGTTTTTGTTGCTGTTCACACCAGTTTGTATCTTTCAGCTGGAAGTCAGCATAGCATCTAGACATCTTCAAGAAAAGGACTTTTGCAAGCTCATGCCCACAGTGGTTCTGTTTAGAGGTTTGCACTTGTAGGGGAGCAGGCAGGTCTTCCTCCTGGTTGCTTCTGAAAGCATCTTTCTTCACTGCACTTTCCATCTGCGCTCTCTTTTGTTTACCACTAAGGTCAAGCCTGTGTGTTTTTCCCACTCTGCCTGTTGCATTAGTGGCACTCTGAAAGTGAGACTTTCTCTGGATGGGAAATGTTTGGTGAATTTTTAAATACCATTATTGATTTCACATTAATTTTCTTTATGAACCAGGAAAAGCTCTTACGTGAGGCTGTAACAGCCAAGAAATATTTGACGAGTTGTTTAAAATCTACTGCCTGGAAGCAGTCTGATCAATCAACTAATTTATTTTCCTTATTTTTAAGTAGATTCTTTAAACATACCTTATCCTCACTGATTAGTATTATCCATCCTGAAGTATATAGCACAAAAGTGATCGCATATTACTTGCGGCAGAAGTGACTACCTCTTGGACTTCTGCTACAAGAGGTATGGATATTTTGCCCAAAGCTGTTTTTTAACTTTCCTTCAATGGCACATGATTAGAACATAAGGGTTTTGTCTCTGCACCAGCCAACACTGCTTCCATGGCTTCTGTATTAGGGCATCGAACCTGTAGAAGGACAGATTCTTTCATATAAGCAAACTTCTTGCCTATTGCATCAGTTTATTTCACATCCCGTAAGCGTCCTTTTGGATACAGATTATTGGCTGCTCTTTAGTGAATAACTTTTTAGTCATTCTTTGGCCTCAGAAAATTACCTTTGAAATATTTTATGTAAGAGTATTCATTATGAACAATTAATCTCCTGAAAACGTCAGCACCGCAAGAAGGCGTTACATAAAAGATGAGTAAATTTATGTTCACGCATCATTCAAACTTCCTGCACTTTTCATTCTTCTAAAATGTATGTCTTACATTGTAGTAAAATAGCTTATATGAATTTGATGACCTGAATGGAATAATGTCAGAACTGCCTTACTGCATATTTCAGAAAAGGAAAGCAATCAATTAAGAGTTTTATTTTCTCTACCACTATTTTTAGGTAAGACATCTGGCAGCTTGATAGTAATTCAAAGTACTTACCCTGGAACATCTCTTTGTATATTTTTAAGTCAGAAGCCCAAAAAAATTGGTTTACAGGAAGGAACAACCCACACAGAGACATTCACGTTAAGTGAGAAAAGGCTTTTCTATCATTTGGGGGGTGAAACAGTTCTTTGTACCCACTTATCCTGATACTGAAGTTTCAAAATGTACAATGATCTGAATTTAAACCTCTTAAAACTTTTCCCCTTGACACGTGGAAGGATCTCAGATTGTTTCATTTCATTTAGTAATGTTTCAGCCTTAAACATGATGCATGTTTCACATCACAGTCCAAATGCTCTAGAAAGTATTTTAAAGATACTGCCAGCTAATTAAACAAATCCAGGAACAGCAGATTCTACCCTAATTTACAGCCTCATGTGAAGTAACAGCATCGGTCACTTCAGTTGGTTTGCACTGCTGGAAGGGGGATTACAGCATGGGTCACCCTACATGACTAGCTTCAGTCATGGGTAGCACATACCTCTCTCGTCATGTCACAGCACCACACCTAGGAGAAGACAAGCAGAGAAGTTCAATGGCTGGTTCCTCCTTGGCAAGAACAAAGTCCCCCAAACCCTAGAAGAACCTTCAGGCTCTGAGCTCTCAAAGTCATTGACCAGCTTCCTTCTCTGGTTTACAACAGTTGCTCTTCCAGTCCATAATACGAGTGCCATCTTTTTACCTTTTTAAGGGGAGAGGCACAAGGCGGCTTGTGCTCATGACAGAAAGGTTTATTGATTGGGTTTTATTAATTTTTTGGCTAACAGACAATTGCGAAGTTTCACACTGAATTAACAGTAGTATGAATTTTTAGACAAAAGTCATTAGATTGCAGACAGATTAGGGATAAATACAATGTCAGTTGTATCTCTCTCATACGCTACAATAAGGGAAATACTGTTGCAGTAAGGTCTGTATTTCAATTCAGTTATATTTGGCAGGTCAATTAGAATTGGTCGCTAACTATAATACAAACATTTTCTCTTTGGGTGTGCCATAGGAATGGATATTTTTCCCCCCTTTATCTCACGATATGAGTGATGAACAGGATGAGTCCAACTGAAACCAACGCCAAACATTCCATTCCCCAATCTTCATCTTTTTATGTTCCTTCACTGACTACTCTTCCATACCTCCAAAAAATTTGACTCATAAATCAGACTGCTAACTTCTTTCTCCCACACCTCACAGGTTGAGCATGGAAAAATTACGTATACATAGTCCAACACTGTGTCTTGCAACAGAACATAGTTACCTGTCAAGATGCTCATGCAGGCTGTGGAAACTCTGTGATTGTGATAGCTGGATCTCCCCTATCCACCCAAACGTGTTCAGAGCCACGCAAAATCCCAGCACCAGGCTGCCACAGCCCAGCCCTGCCCAACATTGACTACTGCAACTAATGTCATGTTGGAACAGAGTTTATATAAAGAAAATTTTATTTGATGCTTTTCCTTCTTCCCAGTTGTTTTCTGCATCACATATCACTGAAAAAAGGGAAGTAAAATGCCCGACTCCATTTTTTTATTGTGAATAAATATTATGCTCGTCCATACTGAAAGTGGTTCACAGAAGTAACGCTATCCACACAGATGTCAATCCATAAAAAAAACCAACTTGCATCAAAATGTGCCTGGTTTTGCCAAGCAACGTTACAAGACAAAGCCATCTATTTAATCACACACAGTAATAAGATCACCAGTGCAATAAAAAAGGAAGACAAAGATCAGCTGTTAAGAAATGAAGATTACAAAACAAACAATAAAGGTTGAATATTTATGAACTTCTAGAGCAACAGCTAGTCTACCTATCTCCAATATGCACCTGCACTGACTGTCAATAACCTGTATGTACAAAACAGCATAAACACATCACTTCCTTTTATCCCATTCCTAATAGCAAAATTCTTTAAAATACTAGACTAGTCTTGTCTTACTCAAGTTTTCCTTCTCATCTTAGCTAACTGCGACTTGAAAATACACGATTATCTTGATTTTCCATTTTCCTCCTCTGCTTTGCTATGAAGAAAACCGTAAGAACTTAAGCTCAGGAACAAGAAGGTATAAGACTTTCAGTGACTCTCTAAATCTGAGTTTGTAGTACTGGACACAGACAAGCGGAGCAAAACCAGACTTTATTTAACGTATGTTCATTAGCAGACTGGAACATCTTTCTTCTGAGGAAAGGCTGAGGGACTTGGGTCTTCTTAGTCTGGAGAAGAGAAGACTCAGAGGGGATCTCGTCAATGCTTATAAATACTTAAAGGGAGGGTGCCAGGAGGATGGGACCAGTGGTGCCCAGCGATAAGACAAGAGATAATGGGCACAAACTTCAATATAGGAAGTTCCATCTAAACATGAGGAGGAACTTCTCTACTTTGCGGGTGGCAGAGCACTGGAACAGGCTGCCCAGAGAGGTGGTGGAGTCTCCGACTCTGGAGACATTCCAAACCCACCTGGACGCCATCCTGTGCAACCTGCTCTAGGTGACCCTGCTCTGGTAGGGGGGTTGGACTAGATGATCTCCAGAGGTCCCTTCCAACACCCCAGTGATTCTGTGATTCTGTTTTGTAAGCTGTCCTTACAGAGAATATGCATTTAACTATACTATATAAATCTCTTCAAGGCCTAGATCACACGGATGCTTATCACCAATAGTCAGTGGAGAGGATTTTACAGTGCTATTGATCTCATTTCCACGTGCATTCTTCTGAATGGATGATCTCTTCTCCATCTCTGCTTGTCAGCGTAAAACTGATGAGACGTTAGTTAGGCAACTGAGAGAGAGGAGAGCGTTTTCCATATAGAGCAGTTATTCTTTATCAGTTAATTTGGGTGAATTCCTGTTTTTATGTCCTTTGCATAATGAAATGGTCACATATCTTTTGGTATTTATGTCTACATGCTGGGTGACATATAGTCAAGACTAGAGAATACACACCTATAGGGCATATACTACACACTCTGCTAAGGAAGCAATGCAAGAACTCAGTTCCCTTCAACTACAAAATCCTCGAGTCTTCCAGGGATGCAACCTACCACTCCACCACTCACCTTGACAAGCATAAGCAGTCATCATCTCCAGATTAGCTAGTTAGTAGCAAATAAACATTGAAGACTCATTAGAAATATTGCCACCCTGCAAGTGAAACAAATCAATATTCCACAGGAAGCAGCCTTTACTCAAAGTCCTAGAGTCTCCAAGGCAGACAGAGATTAAAGGACTATGCTTCAACCAGCAACACCATAGTGAAAGGCATCAAGAACAGTATGTTCGAAGAAGGCGAGAGCTGACCCACTGAGCACAACAGGACAGAGTTCAGATCTCACCAGAGAAACAGGGTCATTGGGAAGTCAAAAAGACCACAACCAAGCTTTTGACTGATGCGGTAAAGATGGGATAGGAAAACCTTCTAGATCTAGAATAACTTAGGATGACAGCTGAGCAAGGATTCAAAAAGAGATACCTGCAGCATGCTACCCTGAAATCTATCGTATTTTGTCAAAGTTATCCTTAGCAAAATACTTTCTGCTGTTGATTAGCTGACCCTGCTGAGGTGTAGAAATGTTTACGTGTAAAATGGAATACAAATAGGAGCCCAAATGTCCCCACCATGCGTGTAACTGGAAAAACAACGCAGCCCTGAAAAACGTCATTGTAAGTATTGACCTGTAAGGCATTCCTTGCCAACTTATCTGCCACTTACCCTCAGCAGTGGAAGTCAAAAGCTCCTTGAAGGCAACAACCAACATCACCACCACGTGGCAATGAAGAGAAATGAACTGCTTAAAATCATTATATAGCTTAACGTCTATACTCACCATGTGATCCCAAGCTGGTCATCTTTTAAGTACATGCTGCCACCTACTTAAATGGATAGCTCAATCAAGAAACAATGTGGTGCTTCAGCAGCAGCCCAAACAGATCCTACAGCAGAGCAGCTACGTCTGAGAACATTCCAGTAAAACATATCTAATTAAAGGTGACTTTCACCCGAAGGCCCAGGGAAGTGCTAAAGGCATGCTTCCAGGATCACAGTAAGCCAGTCTGTCTTCAAGCTTCCTTTACCACACAGGGACCATGCGTTCCCACCACTTTGTGCTAACACTTGCACACGTGCCCGAAAAATAGCTGTGCTTTCAGCTGGATTAATTTGCAGTCGGATTACCTGCTTGATCTGCCTAACTGCTGTGGCATAAATACTAGCTGACAGAACAGGGGACAGGGTAGGAGCAGCAAAAAGATGCCTGTGAAGAGCAGGATTGCTTCTTAAAGGCAATGACAATTTAGACCCTAACTGTAAAACGCTCTTCAGGACATTCACAAACCCTTTCTGGGGAAATACCTTTCGTGAACCAGTCACAATGGTAACTAGACCTTTTCCCCCCACTCATCAGATAAGCCATGACTGATAGATCCAACTGACGCTGAGAGATGGAGGAAAAGAACCTAGATTCATCTCTTCTAGCTACCCAACCCAGAAAAAGAGCAAACTGCTAAGATATACACATATGATGCGCTACACCTCTTTTTTTTTTTTTTCCCCCCTAGTTGGTTGGTGGTGGATTCATGGGAATTAATTTCACAACCTTTCTGTATTTAAAAAATTTCTCTTGTAGAAAAGGATAATTTTGGAGCAGGAGATTTAAAGTAGCACTGGTCTACCAGGCAGCAAAGTTAAAACCTGTAATATTCCTCATAGTCTCCCTTTTCAGCATGAAGAACTTGTCCCCACCTGTAAATAAAATCAGTTGTTGATAGGGTAGGACAGTCAGATAACACCAACAGCACCTGCACCCACCTGCCCACAAGATTCGAAGTGAAGGCAATTGTACCACATGTATTCACATGCCAATGGCAAGACTACAGACACTTTCAGTTTCTCATCTCCAGGACTGAAAGGTGTATTTCTTCTCACTGCTGACCCTCTGTTGAGGTGTATAGAGATACCAAATCCCATTTAAGAAGCACCCTTTGGATGCTCTACAATGCTGCCAACAGTTTGACACGTTGCAAGTGAAGACTGGGATTTCTGGTGCTCATTTCAGATTTAACTGCTCATAATGCAGATGAAGCAAAGCGTCCTTCCTTACCTGCTGCTGCCACTCTAGGCCTGTCTTGGATAAGCATCAGGTAGCATGAGTGCTTTGTAAAAAGGAGCTCAGAATCCTACTGATAGGTTTGGGGGGGGGGGCAACTATCCTCCAAACCAGCAAAAACTTCCCTAAAGAAGCCATATTTTTCTTTGGTAGGTCTAAATCTGGAGGCAAGCTTTCATACAACTCCAGCCTCCTGGTAGCAAATGATTGATTTTTCCAGCTGGTGGTATTGGAGATACTTCTTGTAAACCTTTCTCATTTGGGGCCTGACTCAATTCATTATGTTGGAAGATTTGTTCAGGCTGTGTCCTCTCTAAAGCAATGTAAACAACAGACATACCTGCCATATTTGGGGGCGGGAAACCCCAACTCTAAAGACATGGACACACCGCTGATGCAATGGGCAAAACAAAAGTAGACTCCAAGAAGTAAAAATTGAGTCCAAGACAAACTTGAAATGAGAAACTAACAGCAAGATCTAGGGAAATTTCTTAAATCTGATCCACAGACTGGAGAGGAACTACAAGTATAAAGTGTACCCCATGCTTTTTTATCTCTGTACACACATTTGAAAAGGAGTAGTGAGAAGGAAACCTTGAACAACCGCCACCGAGTCTAAACATTATCTCAGTATTCTATTAAGTGTCTAGACAGATCATTCAGGAGAATTGTGATATTTTGACAGGTCACCCGTAAAATTATGTGATTTATATCCAATGTATTTTAATTAATTTTAGCAATAAAGCATTTTATCAGTTCAGACTACCTGAAACATCTAAATTCAGTACAATCCAGAGGGCCAAGCTTGGAGACTTCAGTGGAAGGCAGTGGGTGTCACCAGGAAAACAAGGCTGAAAACATAGATTGGATGCTTGAGACAGTTCCACCTCCACGTGCAACAGATGTCATCCACTCTACCTCCTCCATATAAATTCATGTCATTGACTGTAGGCTGGTCTGCTCAATGACATCTTTGCCCCAGTGCTACCTTAAAATTGTCATTCAGGCTTCATCTCTAGTATAAGCTGCTGCACCTTTCACTCTGAGCTCCAGACCTCTTGCACTCCTTATGTACAGCTGGGACTGAACACATTTTCTCAAAATTTCATTGACACAAAGGTAGCTATTGAGCCCGTTTCCCACATACTCCCATATACAGCACATAGAGCTGCGCATGCAAGCGTGGTACTAAGCCCTGCTGCAAGCCTGCTTCTGACTCTTCCCAGGCCAAGGGGTTAGTCCTTACGTGACAGCCCTGTCAGAGGCCAGCACCAAGAGCTCTGTGGTAGCAGCCCACAGGACCACCCCCCAACCCATGCCTCCCTCCTTGCTAGCGGCCCAACAATATAAAACTGGGTGCTTTTCCCCCATCAGCTGACATCCCTCAGATGGAAAGAGCTTCATACCCCCTCGCCCTCCCCTGAAAATACTCCCAAGGAAATCCAGAAGGCAAGTGATGTATATTTATCTATCTGGTTATGAAATTTCTACCAGTACAGCTGACAATGCTTTAAGACTCAGACACCATCCCTCCAGGACTTTTTTCAGCAGTTACTTTTATTAAAAAAAATTAATGAGAACCGAAGTACCATTCAGGCTTCCAGAGAGCTTTTGTTAGGGCAGAATCAAAATTAACATGTTAGATAAACATGTCACAACAGTCATGCGAGCTTATAGGAAACAACACACATTTCCCCAACCCAAGGTCTTTACTCTTCCTGCAGAAACCATGTTGGTACAGCAACAGAAAACTCCCCAGCCACATTCACCCAGAAGGCAACCCAGTAAGGTCTGCTAACATCAAGCTAAATTTCAGGAGACATAGATTCCAGGTAAATGGAGGGGAGATTTAAGAGTCTTTTTTCTGTAAGAGGGTGAAGATTTAGCTGCATTAGATGGGATGTAAAACACAACTAAGAGGAACTGAGGGTCAGAGAAATCACAACAAAAGGGCATTAATATTTTTAAGCTGCAGAGCAAGTAGGTTCAACCAGTTCCAGGTATCACTATTTCTAAAAGACCCGCTTCTTCCAAGCTTATAAAAAACAGCCCTCTAGGTTTAAAGAATCTAAAGTCAGTAGTCCACACCGGGTCAGTCCCAAATCTTCAATGCAGTATTTTTAGTTCAGGGGTATAATGAGATGGTTTGAAATAATAGGCAAAAGTCTTTTGCTTCTGAAAGCAGTAATGTGACGCTGTGGAGAAAGCCTTAGATAAGGACTCCTGTACCCTGGGTTCTATTCCTGGTCCTGTTAATAGCCTGTAAATGCTCTTGGGCAAGTCATTTCAGCCCCTTTTGCTTCACTTTCATCTGGAAGGAGAGGGATAGACATGTGGCTCCTTTGCAAAGCCATTTGAACCGATTAAAAAGCATGATAAAAACTGACTTGTTGTATTGTTCAAATCCACAAGCTGAAGCTAAAGGCTCTGTGGTGGGCTTTGTGTAACAAACTGCAACAATACTATCAAAATATTTCCTCTTGTCTCACAAATATTAGTGAGCAACAGCTAGTGAGAATACTGTGCATCTTCCACTTAAATGCAAGCCAGCGATTTAGTGGCTGGTTTTTTTTTTTTTTAGTTTGCAGTTTCTGAACAATTTTAAAATAGAGCTTTAGGCCATCATATACAAGTTGAAGTCTGTTCTTACTTATCTTTTGTGAACCCCTTAGAAGCAATCCAGAGATCACCACTCATTGAAATCTATTATCCTAGACTTGTTTTGATCAACTGTTAAAGTAATACTCACATCCTCAGGGCAATTAAGGATCATAACCTAACACAAATCTGTCCCACATTCAAAGCATTTCTAACAGTCTCTAAAGCAAGGCTTTTCAGGTTGCTAGTGGATGTGGGCATTAAATGGAATAAAATAGTGGTGATTCCTGCAGATCACCCTGGCCTGAATCAGCCTTGCTGACCTAACAGTTTATACTAGCCCACATCCATTTCCCAATCCTGCTTATTCTGTGTCCCCACCATCTCTGTCTCTCATCTATTCTCTACTGAGATTCTAGAAAACAAATACTTAACTGTTCCATTATCTTGATCAGATCTTCAAGTTGTTTTAACTGTCATCTTCAACTTTACAGCAAGTCTACTGAATCAGAGTTGCTCTTCTGTCTCTGCACATGACCCTCACACACAAATACGAAGCCCTGTATCAGTACTTCCTTCACTACAACTTGCACTATTACTCTCTATGAAGCTGCCTCATTAGCTACAAAGCTCTAACTATTCTATGTCAACACATAATTAACAAGTTACTGTTATTATCACTAAGGATTCTGAGGCATCCATGCAGGAAGGTGATCTCTTCAAAGCAGCAGCCAACTCTTCATGTACATGCAAAGAACCAAATATCATTAATGTTTAAATACATATACATTTGAAATTCAGAGCAGCTTAGAAGATAGTCTCATGATGAGCTAGCACTTGAAAACTCTGCCTAAATTGCTTATGCTGTAAATGCTCCAACTAAACTCTTCACTCAGGCCTTTCTGTTCACAATGTGAAGTTGTTCATGGGTCACCAAAAGGTGATTTGTGGCCAACATAACCTGTCTAGCAAGCATTTATATTGTAGATAATTATGCAAAAAAATCACAGTATAGTTTAGTTCCACTTTCCATTCCCTCTCTTCCCAATTTAAATAAGGAAAAAGCTGTCTCAACAAAGGCAAAATTATCTTGCCAGTATAAACTGCAACCACGTTCAGGAATGGTTTATTAGCACATCATACAGGATGGCTTAAAGCATCTCCACAGTGGTCAATACAATGAAGCCTTAATATTAATTTGGACTTGTAGTGTCATTTTCATCGAATAACAGTATTTTTCCTCTCAGAGGCTACACAACAGCAATGGAGGCACAGGACGGCAAAGTATAACATTTTAAAGATTGACTTACAAAACTAAAATTATGATGATCAAGTCTCAGTTGTCACAAATCAGATAGGACAGATTTAATTTTGTTACGAGAAGAGATAGAGTTCTAGTCAAAGCTTTTGATGAGTTTCCAGGCTTTCTAATTTCTGGCCTTCTAAAAGGCAGCCAAGAACATTAGACAAGTGCTACTCCATGCCTTGTTAGCTACCAATGAATGCTTACAGGTATCACTTTTTGCACCAGTAATTTATTTAGTAACTTCATCAAGTTTGTCTTACTCAGCATATGAGGTTCTTATCATATCAACTCAGAGCATTTTCCACAAACTTCTGCGCAGCATTCTACAGATCATCCTCAATGCATTTTGGCTAAGTCAGTGAGAATACATATTGGACCTGCTTATATATAGACTCACATTTTTCCCATTACAGTAAGTTTTGCCAGACTCCCACCATGTTCCTAACATGAGTTACCACCTTAAGAAGTCAATTACAAAAATGTTTTTTTTTTTTTTTTAGGCCAAGACATCATTTGGTTTCAAACTAGTTCAAGACTTCTTAAGTCTAAAGGTTGCTCTGATTCAAGTTTTCAATGAAATTTTATTCTAATATCAGAAGCTTTAGATTGTTACATGCATTAGGTGAAAATTAGCTTGTCATCAATTTTGACCCTTGAAAAGGTTTTCATAGGTTTAGAGTACTAAGAGTTTGGAGTACACCAATATTAAGCAATTTCAGGTAACCTTGTGACACTAAGAATTCATTTGCTAGATCTTGGTGAAGAGAGCACAGCTAGAACACTTGAACAGAAATACAGTTAAACTATTAAAATACTGTATTTTAAAGACTACAGGTTTGATGTGAAAATCCTTAACCATGACACAGTAAGTTCAGAACAGCTCTTGGGTATGGTCATTCTTCCCATTCAAGAGTTAAAGCAGTTTTACAATGCTGCTATCAGAAGACAAAATATTTTTACGATACGTACATGTAATTGTGTAGCTCTACAGAATGTTTACTACACTAGCCTGGTAACTGTTGTGACAGAAACAGGCCACAAACAGAATGACATTCATTATCTTTCCCTATGAAGTTCTTCTCACAAGAGCTTAACTTTATTATTTCTTCCCCTATTATTAGAGAAGGTGGCAAGAAGTACTTTTCTCAGGTATGGAAAACAATCCTCCACTGTTTCTCCAGTCATTCCTCAAGGCAACAAAATACTAAGTCTAAGAAATACCGCTTAACAGCTACTGTAAGATTTCGCATACAATTATTTCTGGTATGGTATGAACTTAAAAGTACAATGTCACTGTCATTTACTTCAGAAGCACAAATATAAATGTTTTTAAAGCTTTTTGTTTAAAGCTGTCATTTCCTATAATTCTATTATACCTTCATTTGGCAGCTTTGAACAAGCTCTTGCCTAATGTGTTTTTAATTACAACCATTTATTTACATTTTATACCAGATAACACACTTTTGCTTTTCAGGTGCAGATACGGGCCCTAGTTTCACAGGCTCCAAGTGCTTAGTTTAAGTAGGACTACACATAAACCCACCTTTGCAGCATTAGAAGCAGACTCCTGAGCAACCCTGCAAAAAGAATGTACCTTTCTTACTGCTTGGATTTTGCCATCCATTTTATTACATGATCTCTGAAACGGAAAAAAGCACAAGTAACTTCAAATATTTTTTTTTTCTGTTCTCAGGCCATCAGCTGAGCGCCAACATGACAAATACAATAAAGCTGGAAAAGCCTCATATACTGTCTAACCCACTAGCCCAAGATAAACAGCGTATTGTTCTATTAGCAAAAGGTAATGAAACGCGAGCGCGCACGCTGACCAAGGAATACATACATTCCCTGAGTGAGAAAGTTTCTTAACAACCAGTCAGGAAATAAGCAGCCCGTACATGGAAACCGAAACAAGACGGCACCCCCAGCCCGAGCCGCACCACAGCTAAGCCCACACCCAGGAGGGGTTACCAAGGCACACAGTACACACAACAAGGCCTTTCCGGCAGCCGCCGGCAGCTTCCCTCCCTCCCGTGTCACGCACGGCCTCGGCGGCGGCCTGCGAGCGCTCGGGCCCCTCCACACGCCCTGCTCCTGAGGCCGCTGCCGCTCCCACCTGGCTGCTCCGCCGAGGTCCCGGCGGCACCCGCGGTGCGTGCGGGCCGGCCGGTGACAGGCACCCGGGCTGCCCTCACAGATCCCGCTCCCGCCGGCGCGCCCCCGCCCTCCCCGGCCCACCAGCCTCAGGCGGATGCGGTGGCACCGAGCGGCGCAGACGCGGCCCTATCAGGCCCAAGGCCTGGGCCTCGCGCCCAGCTCCCGCTCCCTCTCCTCACGCCGCGACGGCGGCACCCGCCGCCAGGCCCGG
>VYXH01000040.1:27346-55051 GCA_013397275.1 Burhinus bistriatus | reverse complement strand
CACAGGCGCTCCCACCAACGGATCAGGGGCCAAACCAAGTGGGTGACGCCGCTAAGATTGTCGTCCTCGACAGTGTGCGCTGCCGGAGGGTTTTAGGAAAGCAAGAGCAGGCTGAGGGGGAAAGAGCGGGGAAAAACAAATCTGTGGGAAAGCGTTACAGTCTTATTAAAAAACTGGTTTATCCATAATAAGTTTCCAGAGAAGCAACAGCAGCAGCGTAAAGAAAGTAAACGCTTCATACTAAGCTTTTAAGGCCTAATATTTCTCCAGTATATTAACCGCATAACTGGTCTATAGCGTTACCAAAACTTTATATTTTTTAAAGCCTCCTTCAAAAATTTACAGTATGCCCTAAAAGCGATAAAAATCTATCTTCCGCTATTCTTCCATTTAAATCCTCAAAACCTGCCCCTCAGTCATCACTTAGTTCCTTACAATTTTTAATTTTGCTTAATCATCCAATAGGAATTTTCAATTAGCATAGTAAGAAAGCAAAGGTAAAGATTCAAAAGAGAAAAAAAAGAAGCTGCTGGCTCACCAGAACCTCGACAGTTAATTGTGAAGTGACCAAGCCAGCAACTGATGAGATTTTTCCAGTTTACCTAGACTAATCAACTAAGAAGGCTTCAGCTGGTACAAAGCCAAGGTATTATCACTTCCACATTTATCAGTGATTTTGTCCATCTACACGCTGTAATAAAAATCTGTTTTACAGTAAAGGGAGCTGCCAGCGAAAATCCTAACCGTTCCTACCAGAACCAAAGCAAAATCCCGGGACTTGGGGGAAAAGGAGGAGTCAAAAAACAGTTCTTAAAAAAAGAAGGTAAAACATACTTTTTTTTTTTTTTTAACTTTTTTTTTTTTTAATAAACAGGATATTTTTTAAAGTTGTCTGTCAAAACTTGGCATAAATGGAGAAAGTGACAAATGCATTCTGTATCTACTGCTGTCCGTCAAATATATATATATTTTTTTTTGTCTTTTATGCCTTGTTATTCTCTATTTGCATGGAACATCACCTTCATTGAAATGTTAACAGCGTACAGATGGAATATACAGCAACACGGTGCATCACAAATGTGTTACATGAAGAACCTCCACAACTTCATGCACTCAGAAACATGCATGAAGAGAACGGGATGGCCAAGACGGTAATCAACCAGGTGCGTTGGGGACAGAAAATGCAAGAGCGGCACCGCTGATATTTTTAGCTAGGAGGAAGGAAAAAAAAAAAAAAAAAAGAAAACAAAACAGATTGCCGTTACTGAAGTAACATCACCATCAGATAACAATACATGCTTAAGTGTTAGCCAAGACTATTAAAAAAATAAATCTCCTCAAGATCATTTAACACAATATTGTGAAGAAAAACCAAGGGGGAGGGGGAGAAAAAAACCCCAAACGCTCAGGCAAAGCATTCTTTTATTTTTCAAACCACTTTACAGACATTTTCCATCTTTACACCATGCCAGAGAGGCCGTGAAAATAAAAAAAAGGAAACTGAGGCAGGAAGCCCAAGTCCCTTAACCCATCTCTTAAAGGAGGGAGGGCGGGATTCAGATGCGAGTCTCCGAGTTTAACTGGTTTCCTCAGCAGGTACATCAACGACACTGCCACGCACCGAGACCCTCATACAAAAATTGAGCCAAGTAACAAGGAAGAATCAGGTGTCATTTACATGCAAGACATGCTAGAGCCGTATGCAGAGAGAAAAACGCAAGAAAAGGAACGCGTAAGCAAGTAGTTAACTAACTCAGCTTATAATGTCATTTGTATTACCGTAGCATCTAGGGGCCGAGGTCGTGATTGGGATCCCGCTGTGCTAGGCACTGCACAAACACAGAACAAACGCTTTACTGAAGTCGTCCCGCTGGTTGGTATTCAACTTAGGCAAGTATAGGAAGGCGTGAGATGTGATAAAGTCAGGGAATATAAGCCTGGCAGCCTCAGGTCTGAATTTAGGTTTGGGAGTCAGTTTTAGGTCCAATAGCCCTTTGACTGGCCGTACCCAGGGGCAGGTCCGCTCTCTGTGTACGTGCGGACACAGTTCTGCAGAAACTCGTTAGCACAAGCTCTCCAGAACATGCGGTCCAGAGAAAAAACTTCCTGCTGCAGCACTCGGGAGAGAAACGAGGGACAAGACAGAACCCAAAGTTCATCTTGCCTGACTCGCAGCAAAAACTACAAATAAAATTTATTTATAAGCTAAATATATATTTGTGCTCGTATTCTTTTCTAAATAAATTACCTGCCACGAGGAATATTTCCATATACCTACAGTTACCAGAGAGCTGAGTTCTGTCCTTAGATTCATGCACACTCCTTACTGTAGTCCTGAAAACAAGTAAGCTACTGTGCTTGGACAGCAACGGATTTGACATAATCTAGGATACTCCGTTTGCAAAAGCAGATCACGGCTATAATTGCTTTTGCAAGTCTATTAGATTTGAAATTCTTCTTCAGACATTATGTGTAAGATACGTTTTTATTATGGAAGTGCCGCTATTGACTACTGTGCATTGGTAATAATTAAATAAATAGCTGTAGACTGTATAAGTTTCAAACACGAGAAAAGAAAGGAAGGGTAACCTAGAACGATATTTTAATTAAATTTCTGCTGTAGTTTTCCAAAATGGACTTATCGGTACACTGCTGCTCTGACTGGGAGAAGTAAAGGTGAAGTTCAAGGCAGTCTAAAAGACGGTCAGGACGGGTTATAGAAGGCAAGTTCTGGCATGGTGCTACACGGGAATCTACCAGTTAAACTTGAGAAGATGGGGATTAAAGAAAGAATATGTAAAATAGCTAAAAGAAAAACGACAATCCTTGGGCTGAAAGGGGAGCTATGAGCCTAGAGGAGACTCGCTAGTCTTTGCCAATGACCCGAGCACAAGCAGTAGGACTGATCTCGTGCCGTACACTTACGCTTCGGTGGAAGGCACTGTCAATACAAAGGAAAACAGGAGTGTTGTGCAAGAAGAACCAAATAACCTTGAGGGCTGGGTAATCCAGAAACGGTACACGTAATAATAGGAAGTACAAAGCTGCACGCTCAGCAAAAGTTTCTATATACTCATTGGTTGGAAACGCCAGTTGAGGATAGATACCTGGCTGTCCGGAATGACCTGCTGATGTGATGAGGACGACAAAAGTGCAAAAGTCATGCCAGAAGATAGCAGGTGTGGCATTCTCAACGGGGAAAAGAAAGACGACGTGAAGTGAAACCTAGCCCTGTCCACAGCTGTACACAGGATTTCAGAAGAACCCGAGCTAACGAAAAGGCAAACCTCAAACTAAAAGAAGAGGTAGCCAGGAAAATGGAGATCCTATCAAAAAAAGCCAACCAAGTTAGCGTTGTTTATTTACCCACAGAAGGTGGGAAGTGATCTAATCAGCCTTCATACAAAATAGCTCATGTTTCCATACCTATCCCCAGAACAATGATGAAATAAGAATAATCAAGGATACATTGAATACGACTAAAATTTAGACTGGAAAGTAAGGTTTCTAACCATCAGACCGACGATATTTGAGAGCAGCAATATGAGCAAGTCCAAAAAAACCCCCCTGAATTCAAGACGAGGGTTAGGCGAGGGATTTATGTGACATTGTGGCCAGTGCTACACAGGGGCTACATACCTAGGGTCATGCTGCGATCTCAGAGCATCTCTCCTCAAGCCTTAGGCGTGCTCTAAGGCTTTGAGCCGCTGCTGCTCCTCCTCCATGACCTTTTCAGCTGGGATACCCTCTCGCAATCCCCAACTCTCCTTCGTCTGACCCCAGAGGCTCAGAACTGACAGAGACACAACCCCACAGTCTCAAAAAAAAATAAAATCTACCTCTCAGCTTCTCCTCCTTCCATCCTTAGCGGTCCCAGAAATCCTTATCAGAGAGCGTGAGCAGCCGTAAAGAACTGACATTACAGGAATCCTAAATAACTGGCACTGCTTCCGAGCGGCAAATCTCAGATCTGCGCGTACGACCACGTTCCCTTGAGATGTGCAGCCCGAAGGGCCGGGAGTCGCTCTGCGGCAGCTAGTTCCTTTATATTCCAGAGGAACCACCTCTGGCCAGCGCTCGTAGGAGCAGCACGTGTCACAGCACGCAGCAGCCCATCGCACACGGGCGCGTTACGTGAACCAAGTATTGAGGCTCCCGTGCCTCAAAAAGAGCTGCAGAAGCTGTTCGGTGGATCTCTATGAAGTCCTACTGAACGAATTATTACAGGAATTATCGGGCAAATTCTATAATCTTCCATGAAAATAGTAATAAGATGGCTATTTTTTTGCTTTCTGGTTTTGGTGCCTAGGAATGAGTGTCATAAATTATCTTTAGGATTGTTTCCTATAAATATGGTTAAGTTAAAAAAAAAAAAAATTGATACCCCTCCCCTCCCCAAAACCCCTCTCAAAAAATAGAGGGGGGGAAAAACCCAAAGAAAAAGATTAAATAATTCTCTAGTCCGATTCATGTCACTTTGCTATAAACACCTACTGTCCAGTGTGCACTGGGTCAGGTGAACCTGTTTCCCTTAAGCTTTTTGGCTCTACCCATACCCAGGTAAGATCCCGTGACAAAACACTCCTTTATGAAAACATCAAAAATCTACATACCACTGCATTTCAAGAAAATGTAACTACTCTCTCAACATTATCTGTTTAAACGCCGGCAGTGCAGCTGGAATGTGAAAAACAAAGGACAACGTGGTTCCTGCTCCCATTGGTTTCACATTTTTAAATAAAATACAAGAGTTATCACTAGGTAATCAAATTAGTTTGTTCCTAAATAATAATAAAAAAAATTAAAAATTCATTCCCACTGAAGTTGAACACTTCATTCCGTCATGGTTCCTTACTTTATCAAGTATTATTTCATATGGGAGAATAGTGTTGCAAGAAGTGAAATAATGGGACAGGACGAAGTTCGAAGGATGAAAACCAAGCTCTTATCATCCACGCCTGGAAATTCAGTCACTATCCGCATTAAGAGACCTCACCCAGATGTAGTTATATCCTACAGAGAGGGTTTGCACCGGAGCCAAGCAAGGTCTATACTAATTTGCTGCCGAATTTGGAAACAGCCTAACCTAAGGGGCAGAAGTGGGTGAGGCTGGGCTCCGAGGGACACAGCAGCACGAGCGAAGGCTGCAAGCAGAAGAAAAGCGAAGAGGACTGGAGCAGAACCTCTCGAAAAAGCCGTGACTTTCGCTTGTTACTGCGGCTATAAGCGCGCCGGAACTTACGCTGCTGAAAATGTGGCTGAAGGGAATTCAGGTTGAGTCGTGGCATGACTCCGTGGGTAGGAGAGGGCACGCAAGAGATGCCCCAATGAACAAAAGAAGAATGCGGTAGGTACTCGTGTGACTTAATTTACAAATTAAATACGTAAACTGGCTCAAAAATCAACTTGCAGTGAATGTAATTAGGCCTGAGTAAGTAGAGGTGGCTGGAAATCCCAACAGATATTATTCAAACTTGAGTTTTTCAGAACGGTGATACTTTTTCCCTTGGTACTTTCTGGTCAGCTCTAACAGCTCCGTGTATGCTACTGCGTTTTATTTTTTCAGGTTTTCCTGAAATTTTATGTCAGGTTTTCCAATCCTATTTTGTGTGACTTGTATCTAGCCTTATCTACATTAAAACACTTTTCTGTTCTTCAAGGTGTCAGTTCAGGGACTGAGTTGGGTCAGTGGGCAGCACAGTTGAAAACAACAACAAAAAAAGCATTTAAAAAAAAAAATATTTGCACCAATACTATATGCACACTACTGAATATAATACACACCGCATAAACGACCACACGAAATTACACTATCGAGAGGACGGGTTTGTAGTTTTTAAGGCCAAAAGCAGCTTTTAGACTATCTGGTCTGACCTACGTAGTTTAAGCTCATGCTCTGAATCGTTTCTTACTTGATAGGTACTGTTGGTGACCCTGAACGGTGAAAATGAACATTCTGCCATTTCCCATCGCGACGGTGCCAGACCCGCGTCTCCTCCGACTGCATCGTCTTCGGCATCCCGCTTCCATCCATGTACTGCGTGAGCCGTATATACGCAATGCAAGCAGCATCGTCACCCACGAGGTGGACGTGAGGATTCAGGATAATGGTGTGGATTGGCTTATTACTTTTGGATAAAGCTAGGAAACAAACACACACACACACAGAGGATAAATTACATTTTCTCTGCGTAAGCCAAAACAACTTATCTTACCCCATCTGACAAAACAAACATCTCAAGCTTAGCAGAAGCGCTCAAGTCCATTGCAGAAATGAGCACAGTCGCAGCATAAAGTATGTTTTCCCCTTCCCTATAAGAAACCAATCAAATGTTTAATAGTACATATTATTTAATCCATGTACATACATGGATTAAATACAGCGGGCGCCACCATCTCGAGTTTCCCAGTTGAGTTTTTCCAACACTTCTGTTTCACTGCTGTGTCTAATGTCTAATGACTAATGTCTAATGACATTTGTACTTAGTATTTTCAGTTAAAATAATTCAGCTTTTAACTCACTGTTGTGACGCATTTTATTAAGTGCTGATATCTATGAAAACTAAAAAGCAGCGGTATTGAAAGGAAACATTTTAAGGAAAAATATGGACAATGCCATTTTGGAGATGGAAGAGAATTTAGAAACATGATAACCCCATTTTACGCTCAGACATTTCTCAGAAATTACTGGATGAAGTGCTATCTGCATTTAAAATATTTTATTTCAAATCAAGTCTGCTCTAAAATGGTTACCAACGTTACGTGATCCTCCAAAACTTTATTAAATCCACTCTGTGCGTAATTTTTCTTTCTTATAGCTGGCGTGATTGTCAGAGAGGGATTTTGATGTTTTCATATGTGTGCGTGTGTGTGTGTGTATATATATATATATACACACAGACATACCCCCAGTACAAAAAAGAGAGCTGATGAGATCCTCAGCAGCAGGGACTGAGTGACTACAACGTTCTCCCCAGTCCATCACACACGCACTGGAAGTGCTGACTGTGAGTCGCAATCACTGTAATCATACAATTTAGTGACCTTTCTTTTAAGTATACTCACGGCGTGATTTTCTCTTTTCCCCAATGGGAAAAAAAAACCCCAAACCAAAAAAGGGTTTGTTTGTGTTTTCTTTTATACATTTGGACTTTCTCTTTCCAAATACCTGAAATTTTCCTCGGCCATCCGAGGCGCCCTGTGATGCGTCAATGCGCGCAGCAGAAACAGGCAGAAAACCACATATAGCAGAACTCTGGAAAAAAATAATACTCCCTTCCCCTGCCCAAATTAATTAACTCGCAAATGAAAATGCTAATTAGACCGGAGACATGTAATCACAAGGAACAGATGAAGATTCACAGAGATGGAAAAGGAATGTTTACCGTTTTCAAAGTAAAACCGGTGAAAGTCCATCCCTTCTACTAGATTACCCAAAGCTTCAGGTTCAAAAGATGTAAGGCCTGGATCACAGATTTTTCTGTGGAAAAGAGGAAATTCTGTAATGAAGACACGCAGTTCTGTAACACAGCTTTGGAGACATTACTTTTAAAATGTTTCCTTTACTCCCATCAGACATGTTACTTACCTGTGCCATCACACCGGAAAAGAACGGAACTTAAATGGGGAGAAGTAATGGAGTTCTGGTTTCACCGAAATTAGTAAATTTGGCAGCTTACTTTGGGTGGACTAGATTTCATACAAATCATCTTTTGACCGAAAAACCAAACCTGCCAAAGAAGGCCCCACAAGTCAATGGTATTACAAGTAGGGTTTTTCACTTGTGACTCTGAAAACTGCTTCTGTGCAATCCAAAGGATATTTTTAATGTCTCACATCGTTATTTAAGCAAGATTTCATTTTTTTTCTTTTGTTTTTAAACTGAAAAAAATTAGATAAGAATTTGGAATCCGTTTCCACTTGAGAGTTGTAGAACAAAGGTTAATGTGATCACACCAAACTGAAGTTCAGTGCTGGCAAGTCTCCAAACAGCACGAGCAGTGTCACTGTTGAACCACGAGGTTCGTGCTGCAACAGGATAGAATCCACCCAGGGCAACACAGGAGACCAAAAGAAACAATGAGAAGGGCTTTCCTCTACTTTTTAAAATAGTTTGGGTTGGTTTTTTTTTTGAGGTAGGAAAAGAAGAGAAGCAGCGATGGAACCGTAGCTCTGCAGAGAAGCCAAGAGAGAAATCGGTCCACTTTCCCCCAGCACAGTGCTCAGCAGAGGCTGGTGGAACCTAAATTCCACACGGTCTTTCACGCTCTGAAGGACAAATGGGATTCTAGCTAATATCAGTCTCTACGTAGAATGAGAAATTTCTGGTAAAACAGGCTTCCGCTGTGTTTTCTGGATTCTAAATCACAGACGTGACTTGACTTTGGTACACCAAGACAGACCACCGCATATTTTGCGTCAGGATTACGATCCTGTCTCGGCAGAGTAGTACATGGGATTTACACCAGCAGCTCCTCTGAAACTGGCAACTGTGCTGGTGTAAAGCCGGCTGAACGAACGAACGTGTCTGGTGTTTCCTGGGGGCACCTCTGGAGAATGAACCTCAACAACACATAAATACAAACACACACGCGGCTCATATATAGAGACGCGTATTTACATATACAGCGTCAAATACATCAACTCTCCTCACTCCCTCCGAAATGAGAAAACTTACGTGTAAGCTTCGAAGTCGCCGTTGTTGATGGCTTCAATCAACTGCTCGGTAACCTTGATGATCTCCTGCTTACGAGCTAGAGGGAGACACAAACACAAGCCTTAAGATGGGAGGCGAAGTGGAAGGCGACGGCTGAACGGCCGTCAGGAGCCCAGCCGCAGCAAAAGCAATCCTGTCACTCCCCAGCTGGCGCAACGGCCGCCTCTCGTCCTTTTCTATGACCAAAGGACGTGACGTTACATGGCCGCCGTACGCTCTTTCGGCTTCAGTGAGCTCCTGTATCCGTGAGGACATTAAACACGTGACAGGATCAATCCACTTCCCTATCATGCTTCTAATCTTCTTCCCTCCACTGAAGGACCTGCTGTTTAAAAAGCGAAAACCAAACCAAACCCAAACCCCAACTCTTAACTTCAAATTAAAGGAAACTGATTCGTGGTTTTACGAGCGATGCTCTGATGTTTCGTATACACACGGGGCCTTTACCTTTTAAGTGTCTGATGCTGATTTTCAGGAATCTTTGCAACGCCTGGGGTTCGCTTTGGCCAAACGCGTACATTTAAGTAAAGAGGAATTTAGCCTTAAGCCTATAATCAAGATCGCCTGGTGCAAAGCTCGTGGATTACATATAATGCGTACGCATCCACACAGCTCTTATCACAAATCAACGTCTTTCAGCGCTGACTTCTGCGACCGTGCCCATCCTTTGCTTGTAAAATGCTTAATGTATCTATATTACAATAAATCGCAATTAGATCATTCGGTGATACTACAGTACATCTAGTAGCTAATAATAAATGCTAAATAGTAACAGAATAATACCTTAAAACCAAGCAAAATATGTATTTCTACTAAGAATTTTCAAACTCAAGCAGTGTTTGCATACGCCTCAAAGGCAAAAGTATGTGAAACAGTTTTTCCTTTATCTGTCAGTCAAGAAAAAAGCTCACAGTTCGGTATTTGTTCATGTTGGTAGGAGTTACCCCAAAACAGTGCAGAGTAAACAAATTCCTGCACAGTGCTACGGTTAATACTAACACCAGTTACTCTAGGAGGGCAAGGTCTGAGACTTTATCAAGATGGAAAATCTGACTTTGCCTTGAAAACCGACTTCTAAAAACTTGTTTTTTGAGGAACAGAGGTTTACATTTTTGCACTGCATATTCGTCATCTGGTAAAGTTCAACCTTATACCGACGAAATTCAACCAGAGTGGCACTGCTCTCAAATACAGATTTTTGTGAGTTTAATGCTAAGAGGGTAAGGGAGACAGATTTTACCGGTACATTTGCAAGGATTTAACTTACATTCGACTCCTTATTAAACCTCAGAAAATCAATGTGGAAGACCAAGCTTGAAATAAAAAGAAATGCAAGCAACCAGGCTGTAGCAGCGCTCTTGTGCAAGCAATAGTTGGAATTATCCTGCACCCTCCTACACGTGGACTAGACCATTAACACACACGGAAATACGCTTGGAATGTTAAAACCAGAGTCCTGAGAGAGCTCACATTCTTCTTCAAAAAGAAACTGCTGGGGAGCACAGGCAGAATGTACGTCTCCGATGCTGTACTGCAAGAACTGACATCGTGGCGTTTTACGCTCCACCATCTCTTTTAGTAAGTGCACGCCTAATATATTCAGATAAAAAGCACCAGAAAGAAACCAGCAAGGAAAGAAGCGAGAGAGGAAAAAAGCGGATATAAAGGGCTAGCAAGGCTTTTTGTGAGTAGCTCTTGACTACCAGATAGCACGATGGGTAAGAATATTTCAAGTGTGAACTGCCTCATTTTTCACAATTTTTTCACAAAACAGGCAAAGAATGTTAACGAAGAGATGTTTTGGCTGCAGAGCAGCAGTGGCTCCACTGTCCTATGTTTAAACAACATAGACCAAACCGTGGACGTTGTGTGGCGTTGTCAGCACAAGCCAAGTGGTAGGATGCTCGAGTAAGAAATAATAATGGTGCAGTGTTAGAAAAGGCTGGCAAAAAGAAATGCAGAATATGCAGACTTCACGCGGTGAGGAAATCACAGGTTTTGCACGCAGCATCTCATATACATATAACTGAACTAAAGGTTTTGATTAAAAAACCTGGTAACACATTCCAATCAGAGACTAGGAAATTACAGACAAATCAGACAGTGGAAAATGAGGCAAAAATCTCTGATGAGCTGCTACATAATCATGAGATCGCGATATTGGATAACAACGTAAGCAATTAAAATGTCTACAGAGGTACTGTAGTTTCCACGTGCAAGAGATATAAAACCACCTGGACACCTAATTGTACTTTCACTTGGCTAGAGACAATTGGCAATATTCCCTTTTTTGCCAACATCAGTCATTTCTTTCCCGAGTTTTACCATGAGAAGCCCACAGTCAACTGACATGTTATACACAGTCTGCTGGGGAACAGCAAACACCACTGAATATCAGAATATATTCTGTTACACAACGTTGTGTGGTGCAAGCCTAGAGGCTTATTAAGGTGTTTTGTTTTGTTTTCCATGAATGGCGTGCAACAGCTCCATTTATTTGGATGGTTACCTAACTCACTGTGCCTTCAACAGTATGAGTTAAAGGAATGTCAATGACAGAAGCTTCTCTCTGCGGATCTTGGAGAATTTGAGACTTGGTTTCAATCTGAATGAGGATAGCAATTTTTGCTAATGTGCATTTAAAATAATTGGTTTGGGTCAATCGGAATGTTGCACTTCAGTCATACCTTTGATGTTGTACTACACTGCAAGATATAATTCAACACCTACCCCAGAAGGGAGAAATCGCACCGTATTGCCAAGTTGTTCTTTTTCCTGTTTTTTTTCCTTCCAAAATGAAATCACAGTGGAACATATGTTTTCATGAAGCTTTCTGATATGAGCCACCTAATATTACAGAATATGGTTCCAGCAAAGTTTCTCTGGGCAGCACTAATGCCTAGTAGAGCTATGCCTGCTGACCTGTCCATGGAATATGAACCACATCCATAGAATCATAGAATTGTTTAGGTTGGAAAAGACCTTTAAGATCATCCAGTCCAACCATGGACCCTCCTCTGCCAGCTCCGCCACTAAACCGTGTCTCCAAGCACCACATCTACACGACTTTTAAACACATCCAGGGATGGCGACTCCACCACCTCCCTGGGCAGCCTGTTCCCATGTTTGAGAACTCTTTCAGTGAAATCAGGACACTCTACAGGCCACCAAAGTAAGTAAACGAGATTACGGCAGTATCACTGGCTCAAATCAATTGCCGGCCAACTCCAGCACTACCGTCAGTTCTTCCAGGACGTGTGGAAAGACTTTGCAGTTCACGATGCGGACCGTCAGGAACAGAAAGGTGCTGCCAAATCATCCGCCTTCTAACTCATTTACCAATTTTTCTACAAAATTACAAGCACCGCGTGAAACCGTGTATGAAAGCAACTACGCTACTCTTCCCTCTCAGCAATCCACAAATAATGACACACGTATTAGAAAATCAGATTTCTTCCTATTTAGTGATCTGATATGCAATGTCATTGGCAGAAAGTGGCTAAGAGCCAAAGACAGAGACGGAGTGTAATTTAGAAGCTGGAGTTCCAGACATAATTTATCCTGCGGGCAAAACTCTTTGTCTTGTTCTCAGCCCTTACTCGTTTGAGAATGAGAGTGAACGTTACAAGAGAAATATGGTCCACAACAAGGTAGGGTGAAATACTCAGTAACATCAGATATCAAAGAATAATTAAAAATCTTAGTAGCCACTGTGATTTTACACAAATCTCCTACTGATTGTTTCTGGGGATCTTTTTTATCTTAGCATTTTATACTTTCTGTGTAGGTATGCGTGTGGGTGCAGGGAGACAGGAGTACAAAGACATTTGTACAAATACAGAGTACAAAAGCATTTCAGCCTATAAACGCGTTGTCTAGGAAGCAGACGTTTAGCCCGGGAGGAAGGAAGAGAAAGGAGACGGGGAACTGGAATACAGCAAGCAGAAAACTGGAAGGAGACTGGGAAGGAAAATGCAGCCATGACTTGGTGGCCAAGTTAATCAAGTCAAATACTTGCGCTTTTCCTTAGTGCAAAGGAAGAAACAGGGAGGGCGCTGAGAGGAACTGATATTGGTAGAACAAGGTCTTGCTACTGCAGACAACACCTGACAGAAATAATTGGCACTTATTGAAGTGGTAAGAAAATGACCAAATTTTCATTATAAATTTGATGGACTCCATGTAACATACGCTATTCCAAATCTCCAGTAGTATCTTTTCCCATCTAAATACCCATTACAAACTACAGCAGGACAACAAGCGAACACACGAGGCAGCAGGGAAGAGGCGTCTGGCCAGTTCCCATCTGCCAGATAACTGTCACTTACAATCACCATTTTAATTTGATTTTTTTTTTCTTTTGATCCAATAGTAAACCTTGCTTGTATTGAATTCCAGGAGAATTATGCCGTTTGACGTACAGCGGCAATTTCATGCTATTAGAATTTTTTTTGATGTGCAGTAAGAACTTCCTAAATAACATACTTCAGCTTTGGTTAAAGCCGACCAGAGGTCCCTATGCTCTCCCACAGTGCGATGAGACCATCGGCCTGAACCAAAATGCGCCGTTTCTTTGGCTTTATGAGCTGCGTGTATCATGGCTGTCTTATTCTCTCCCTTTAAAATATCATCACGTGCTCAGAGTGCAAGGACTATATCTAATCTTACGGCATATAAGAGTTTGTCCGATAAACGACAAAGATAAGACACAGGAGAAAAACTCTAAAATTGTAATGGGATTCTGGTAAAACAGGTTCACCTACTTTTTCTAAGGGGTGTGGGTAAGAACCAATGGAAAAAATAAAGCCTGACCCATCTATACTGTCCTAGAATATGGCAGTGGCTTTCTATGGCATAAAATTTTATAATCTCTGTGAGCGAAGGAGTACTCGGTAAAAATACCTTTGGTGTTTTTCAAACAACCGAGGTGCGAGGGCAGAACACTGTCAAAAGAAGTCAAAGGTGCCGAGCCATAGTCTTGAAAAAACTAATAATGAAAAAGAGACTGCAGATAGTACAGCAGAAAGCTACCATAAAATGGCAAACTCGGGTGGAAAAGCTGGTAGCTTTTACATTCTTTGCTCAGAATACAGGCGAAGCAAATCCATTAAAGACAAGACCACGGACCTACTCTCTAAATATAACCTTTACCCTGTAGGGACAGTGAGTTCAGGTAAGAAGACAGCAGCAGTTCAAAAAAATACGACCCCTGCTTTGGCAAGTGAGAAGGTGTATGACTAATACAAAGGCAGTTCAAGCAAAAATATTACGAAGAGCTATAAAAAGACCAAATAAGGAGAAAAGAACCAACCAGAACATTTTCCTGTCTGAAATGATTTCTGCAGCACTGCTGTAGTACATATGTTAACTTTAAATGAGTTATTAACCCCCAGCTATATTTCACTACCTTTTTTCCCCACTCAGCTACAGGGTGGGGATAATCTTTCATAATTAAAGAACACCTTTAACACGAATATCTAAGGACACCACTTACTCAAAAAGCAGCTAACGCTGTAAATGCCTTTAACCTACAAGGTGCAGTCTCACAGCTGGTGAAATCAAGTNCTACAGGGTGGGGATAATCTTTCCTAATGAAAGAACGCCATTAACACTAATATCTAAAGAAAACAAAATAAGTAAGAATACCACNACCTACAAGGTGCAGTCTCACAGCTGGTGAAATCAAGTATCACAGGAAAAAAAAAAAGTACAGAATAGCAGCAAAATCTGTTTTTCTAGGAAGGAACTATGGGGCTTTTCTTCCCTTCCTGCAGCCCCAAGCAACATTTGCTAACTTGAATCTACAAGAATCACACAAAAACAACCAGTATTTTAGCATTTGAATTGCAGAGAGAAGGTGTAGAATAAAAATGAGCTGCAGATATGTGAAAATGAAGTCTTCAGAAGTACACGTGCCAGAAACGTCACGTTTTGGGGAACAGAAAAAAGAATCCTCGGTAACTGACTGACCACCGTATTACCCATGAATTTTTTCAAAACTGACAGGAGTACTTTTCTGCTGAAAAAAAAAATAATTTCAAACACCTTATGCTTCATTCAGATATCACCGTATCTTTCTACTATTATCAATACTCTCGATGATTGACTTTGTAATTACTATACTGGAACGGTTATTATTTACCCCCAGTGATGTTACAGAAGTAGGAATACACTTTTTTTTTATTGTTCTTTGACATACTTCTTTTAACACAAAATAACCCTAGGAACAGTCACCATACTAGCGAAGTACAAAACCAATATTGTTGGTCTTTCAGAAAATAGCTTATTCAAATAAGCGCAGTGCAGACAGCCCTCGCCACAGGGCCTGTGAAATCCATAGGAAAGACAAATCACCTTTATCTTTCAAATAGTACCCAAATCAGGGAACGGCATACCCCTGACCGCTGTTTGCTTTGAAACAGAGCGCGATGAAATCCCCGCTAAGCAGTAAAGCACCTTCCCAGAAGAATGGGGTAGCGTGCTTACGGATTAGCACACGAACTCCAAGATGATTAAAATGATTCTGCTTCTTAGTTGCTCACATGTGGCTTCTCCAGGAAAAAAAAAAAACAACAAAACAAACCACCTTAAAACTCTTCAACTCAGTACTCTTAACTACATTTCTTGGTACACATCAGCCTGGATTAGTCTCACAACGTTTTGGAGACGTGTAAGTCCGGACAAGTGAGTTTGTTCTCTCAACTCCCCTCCCTCGCCATCAATGGAGAGAAACAAGCACTTTCAGGGCACGATTCATCATCTCCTGAAATAGACATTTAAGACGAGCGTGACTCATCTGACCTATTTGCGCCGACTAAAGGGAGTCTAGACAACGAGCTCAAATAGAGAGATCTACGGTGTGGAGGATGTCTCCATCTGGGGAGACAAATCCGACCCATCGTGCTATCATTTTAAAAGAGCGCAGTCCTTACCAAGGTGACACCGGGCTGCCAAAATTGAATGGCACAGTACGGGGGTGGACCTCGCTTCACTTCTAATCTGAACATCCTCCCAACAAACAGCAATTAGATGGAAGGCGTAACAGCCACTGATGGTATTTCTGTACTCTGAAAACAACCAAAGTTCGAAAAGAAAGAGGAAGAGACTAGAAATTCCATGCTGTGCTGTATAACCAACTCTGGCCACGTGGATGCACCAGATGTCGTTCAACTTCACAGCGTGGGCTGCTGCCCTAAAAGCAGAGGAATACAGCACACATCACCAAATGGTTTTCAAAACCATTCTCTTCACACCAATATTTGAAAAATTCTCTGCTGACAATTCCTCTTACAATTTCTTCCACCGATATTCCAAGCAAGTCATTTCCGTGAAGAAAATAAAAGGTGCTGCATGAATAAACGACTGCCTGCATCTCAGACCTACATGAAAAAATGCCTAGACCCTCAGATGACAGGGCATGCTCCAGGAGACTTCTCATTCAAGAAGGTCATCAAAATTTAGTGTACGTAAGATCAGAGCTTCTCTCTCACCCTGCCGTTTAACCTTCAACTTCGATATGAACTAAGACATCTGAGTTGTCATCTTACATGTAACATCTCTTTCCTAGCGCCTGCTGATTCCAAAGATTCACTCTGATGCAGCAAATTATGATATGGGTGGATGGTTTGCAGAGTTTTTTCTAGGCTATCGACTGTCTTTCACCTTGCTGAAAACCTGTAAGCCTACTACTTGCCTAACGAAAAGAATTTACCTGAAGAATTATCCCAGCGCTTTTCCACCCTATATTGACAAAAAAAGATCAAGCAAAATGAATGCATCTCCTATTTAAACCTTTATCACAATGTGATGTTAAGCAACTTGGCGCATGCCCTACATAGTTTCTTTTTATTTATATGAAATTAATTATTTCTAAAGATGCTCTCTCCTTGGAGCTACCATACACATATACTAATATTTATACTGTGTGGCAAATGCTGGTAAATGTTTATTTTTACTGACAAATCACCACAGTCTCAGAACAAAGCTCTATCACGGTCACTGTACTTACAAGATTCTGCACTAGGGTTTCTCAACGTGTTACATTAATCACGGAATCTGGCTACGGCTTCAAGAAATGTTCAAAGTCTCGATAACCGAGACATTAACGAGCTTTGCCGCTGTGCACATTTTTATTTAAACTGTGCTCCCACCTAAGCACTAACAATTCAGAGAAATCTTCTTGTTGTCCACTACTGTTTTACAATGGAAAATCAATAATAACCCTCAATTCTACATCTCTTTCCTTTTAAATAAGCTTTAAAAAGCAGTGAGATGTGTTGAGATGATGATGATGATGATAATCCACATCATCATCCTCAAACAGTAATTCTAAGAAATGTGGCATTTGCCTATTTTACTCATAGGAGAACTGCGTTACCTTTAAAAATATATTCCTCAATACCTCAAGCACTGGAATGGAGATGTTTTATTCTCCGGGACCTACTTTAACTACATGATAATCCTTCCTCAACTTGCCTCTTCTCAACACGCCACATTTCCATCATCTTTTTCCCATGTCTGTGACAGCAGATTAAAACCTATCAAGTTTACCAGCTAAGAAATCCGTATTTTTCTTGTTTATAATTATAATGTATACCGATAATTATAATAATTGCTCCTTAACAACAAACAGAGTGAATTCAGTTCCATACCACACAGAGCCAACACGGTAGACTATTTTGGTTCCCACCTGCTTACCACTGTGCTGTCAGGTATGGGTTTTCATCCAGCTCATCTTTGGAGCCCTGCTCATTTCCCAGACACTTTTGACATAAAGAAAGCACACGTGCCGCAGAGCATCGCCTCCCATCCTCAACTTTGTAGTCTGACTTCACGGTACAATTTTTTTCTTCGAAATTCTCAAATTTGCTCTTCCAAAACACTGACTTGAATTCTCCTGTGATGTAATTTAAAAATCAGAATCACCTGAGCCTGTACCATTTTCTGTGGCAAGCCCAGTAACTCCACAGTTTACCAAAAAAGTCTCAGCAGTATTAACTTCCGCTAATTTTTTTTAATATTGCTCACTGCTAGTGAAAATTATTCATTCCTATAGCTGTTTGTAGCAGTTTTCTTTTTTTCTGGTGAATGTAAGTCTGCCCAACGTACGCCGCTCCAATAGCCTCTTTATAGTGATGCTGCAGAGATCTCTATAATCTCCATCAGTATCCCGAAACAGATCGTTAGAGCTATCCCAACAAAACTCCGCTTCAAAACGATGCTAGCACAAACACATCTTCCGTCAGCCACACCGGCATTTTTCACCCTAATACCATGTTCCTAATGTCTTCTCTCAGCACTGAAGTTCTTTTGACTTGTACTTGAATTAATCCTATCCTTGGGAGACAGTAACTACTTCTGGTTTTCCGAGTTTTCTCAGGCCATGGGACTGCTGATTCCTATTAAATGTACGGCTACGGAAAACACAACGTATCGCGGCCATTTCTAAAAATGCATTACACCAGAATTGCACGTTTTTAAAACTGAGGACAGGGGAGGTTACAGGGACATTACCGTTTCTTTGGTCACTAAACTGAGTTATTTAATGAAATTAAATGTTCCCATTGTTGGGGATATTTAAATATTCCTGTTATTTTGAAGCATCAGAATGAAAAAACGCAAGCAAGTCTGGTACACACCCAGCTGCTGGGTTAACTTCTGCTGTTCTGCCCACTAGGTGTTTTGGCAAATTCTAACTTTCTAATCCGTAAATTGTTTAAACAAACCTGAGTTGGTAGGCTAACTGCCATGTGTAGTAGTACCATCGTGTCTCCGCCGAGTAGCTTTACCAGAATAGTTTCACCTAATACTTTGCCTGCCTCACAGCAGATGGTTGTTTAACTCGATTGTTGTTGCATTCCTTAAACTGAATTCTATCTGCCCTTTTTTTATAGGATTTTTGCAAAATTTACTTTGTGGAACAAAGTGGCAAAGAAGTGTGCTTGTTTCTGAAGTCACAGAATGAACAGAATACATACAACATTGTTCTCTTTCTTAAAATGTCGTTGTATATACGTGCTATGTCATTTCTGCACCGCATTCTTTCAGGGAAACTAAAATAACCTACTTTTTTCAAGGACAGTGGTGTTACCTGAGGTGCCTCTGTTCTCAAATTTGGTAAGAAAATTAGTAATGAACGTTTATGTTTAAACATTAACAGCGCTCTTGGCACTATTAACTACCCAATGAAGCAGGAAATGTGAGGCTGCTAGCATTCAAATCTGAAAACGTCGGGTACGTAATAGATTTTCTGGGGATTTATACTGGAATAAAAGCCTTATGGCACATGTTACTGATGTGTTCGCTTTGACTGTTATACAGGACCCCGTCTCTCCTATGAATTCCTCTCTTCTTTAAGGTCCTGTGGGGTTGGCGCTGTCAGTATTTGTAGTTCAAGTCTGATATATAGTCATCCGTATATGGATAAAGACTATCCTGCTCCTCCCCCGGAACGAAGCCGCTCTTTCGACATCACCTGTCAACCGTCGTGAGCAGAGGTAGCCCGTTATCTCAGGGACCGATTCCCCTCTCACCTGCATTAGTTGCGCCTACCAAAACTTCCACTCAAATTTGAAATAAAGGTTCAGGCCAATTACACCCAGCCCCTGTTTCCAAGGGCCCATCCGGATCTCGCCTCCACCGGTGCAAACGCCTGTTCTTAGTACCAGTGCCACTGCCCTAACACACACGGGGGACGCAGCATCAGACTGCTGCAAGCAGAACCTACGGTCCTCGGAGCTCATTCCCCGTTCCAACTCACAAGGTCCCTCCACCCTAAAGAATTTCTAAAGTTAATTTATAAACAAGAAATGCGTCTACCCAGGCCTTGTACGTTCTACCAGTACACAGGCTACCAACACACCGCCTTTTTCCTCTCGTATTTAAACTGCTCCAACGCAGTCTCCTCACCCTAAAGATTTCCTTTACAGTTAATTGGTCACTAATCATCACAGATCTCCTCCTAAGCAATGCGCGAAACCTCTTCAGTTGTCGTGAATCACTGCTGCAAGCTAACAGCTGTCACAGCAGCTTTCAGGTTGGTTTATGCCTGGTGGTGCTAAAGAGAGTTAACCTGATGACATACACAAACGTTAACAGGTAATTAATCTGGAGAGCCTGTCCAGGATCCCAGCCAGTGGTGAGAGCGAAACCTATCTCTAAGTCGAAAACCACTGCAAAGATTACCTCTGCAAGATACAACTTTCTGAAATCACACCTCACGATAGGATTTTCACAATTAATAAAACCTGGCCAAGAAATAAATATATATAAAAAAAAATACACTCTGTACTTTTGTAAACGCTAAGAAAAGGTCATTTCTAGCTCAGACAGGTCACTGAGCTGACCTTCTTTGTGCTACTGTCAGGTGGTGGGGAGGGAAGAGGAGGAGGAGACAAAGGAGACCATCTGAACAGATGAGCCTCTCAACTTACACAGCACAGAGGAAGGAGTGGAGTGGGAGAGCTCAGACTCAAGCGAATGACTCTCTGAGTTTGCATTTTTCGTGGACTTGCCCGCTGAATTGATGGAAAGAAACACAACATATGAACAAACAAAGATGAAGAGGTAGAGTGTGATCAGACTCCGCAGCAGGCACCGGCAGCAGGAGCGGCCGCTGGGGCACGGCAAGGGTGGTGACCAGTGGGATGAAGAAGCAATGGAAGAGGAGGAGTGGTGGGTGGAACATAACCTCTCCATGTCACCCTCCTTTGTGAGAGCTGTATGAGGGTCAAGTAGATGTGAAAGGGGGGGTGGGGTGGGGAGAGAAGGCCAAAAGAAAAATAACGATAATTTAATTACAAGCAACAAGAACTTATAAAATCTTTGAGCAGACAAACAATGTTAATGACGTACTTTTGGGAGGCAGTGTGGGTGCCAAAGAACAGCTGTAAAGGTCGTAGCCACAAAAGACTCTGTTCAGATGCCAGCGCAGATTTACCCCTCTATCCAGGACTGAGATATACAGGGTTTTGAAAGAGCTTTTTAAAACATGTTCTGAGAAATTTGAACTTCAGGAAAAATACGTTCCAAACGGACTAGTTTAAATTGGTTTCTCTGTACTGTTAAATAAAATTAAAACAACAGGTATAAAATGAAATAAATTAGCAAAATACATGCAAATTCATGCCTCCTGCATGGTTAATGTTTCGAAGCCATGTACCTTACACATGTATTAAGTAGCACAGATTCGCCAGAATTTACCTAATCTGTAAGTGCCCTACAACGCAGCAATTTTTCCCGTTGGGAATCATCATTCTTACTAGTGCTTTCATCAGTTCATTTCCGGGGGCAAAAAAATACCATGAGAAATCTAGATTTCCTGACCATGATAAATTTAACAACTCAGCTTTATAAAAGTCTGTGTGCATTGCAGGCAAAAATAACGATGGTATTCTACGGCATTACCGAAAAAAAACTGTATCCATCTCATATCCAAGAGATGCTGCCCCAGAGTTCCAGTCTCATGACTACAGACAGGAAGGAGAAATCCCACAAGCAATCCCAGAAGGTGGCATTGCCTATGGTCCAGTTTTCCATACGTTCTTTCTGTCCGCTCCTCTCCTTTTATTTAGGAGGGACGACTGTCACGCAGATAAGCCCGCGATCAATGGTTAATGTCAGAAATTTATGTCAGCAAGGAGCCTGAACTACAGCTTCAAGTCATTTCAGACTCAAATTCTAGAATTAGCTTATTCCTTGAATTATGAAAGCTCACTGTTGTTTGCCAAGTGCTGTTCCCAGTAAAAGAAATACGTTCCAGTCCTAAGAGATGTAAGTGCATACATAAGCAAGACAAAGTTACAGACACTAAGATTTTCAATAAATAACAAATGAAAATTAAGCCTGCTTTGACTGTCTTCAAGTTAAAATACCTGCCTTGAAAAGTGAAAATAGGGTGAGATCCTGGCACGACGGGAGAATACTTTATGCATTCCCTGACAGATATGAGGTAACAATCTCTTCCTAAAAACACACTTGTGATAGCTGATTTAAGACCTTTTTCTTTTTTTTTTCCTCTATTGCTACCTTTCTTAATGAATCATAACACGTGTAATACTTTGTACAGACATGCATACGCGCACAGGCTCCCAACAAGGCACACAAACCCCCAACTGTGCTGGAGATATTGTATCCCACCCAGACTCACAGGATCCACGCAACTTTAACACAACTTTAAAGCGCCAAATCAATAAAAAATAAGAAAGCCGCTTGATGCAGAGCGGACTGTTTTGCCTATGCGTGGGCTGGTAGTCTGTACAAAGGAAGGAACCTTGTACTTGTTTGTGCCATCTAGGTATGGTTTTAGAAGAATTGGAGGAGGAAGGAAGTGCACAGATCGCACGCCTTGGCAAAAAAGAGTCATTCCCCATCCCTGGAGGTGTTCAAGGCCAGGTTGGATGGGGCTTGGAGCAACCTGGTCTAGTGGGAGGTGTCCCTGCCCAGGGCAGGGGGGTTGGAACTGGATGATCTTTAAGGTCCCTTCCAACTCTAACCATTCCGTGACTCTGTACTGCAATGCTATAAAACATATGCTAATATTACTTTTCAGTTACAGAGTGGCATCCCCATTTCCCTTCTCCTTCGCAGGAAGGAGAGCGCCTCTTCCCACATTGTACTCCATGCCACGAAGAAAAGCAAAATGGCTTTTAAGGTCCTTGATGACCTAAGGTGGGGAACACTCCTTCTAGATCTCAAATTGGGTGACAAGCATCCTCCCGAGCATACGCAGAAGGACCCAGACAGTCAGTAATCGGCGAGAATTCTCTCTTGCTTCCTCCGAAACCCACTCGTCCCTATCGGCATCTTATCTCCAGCTGCAGCCAGCAGCTGCTCCTGACAAGAAAACAGCTTTCTCACTGTTGTCCTAGCAAAATCTACATCCAGAAGTTTGGTGACGGGGGAAAACACCTTCCCTAAGTGCCTTGCTACAGCATGAAGCTTGAGCTTACGTTAGCTGTCAGGGTTGCAGGGCTGCCTATTCCCTGAATCATTCTAGAAATTACACCCTGGGGGTACTGTTAGCTTTAATTTATAATAAAACAATCCGAAAAGCAGCCTCCGGTGGAAAGACTGGAAATGTGAGAGGAATACTAAAAAGCAAAAAAAAAAAACCCGAGCAAGCTTGCAAGCAGTTAATGACAGGGAGATTGTGTTTGTTTTTTAAATAAACAGAGAACGAAATCCCTATACAGCGGAATAAGCTGTGCCCGTGGTGCCTGGGGCAGAGCGCATGGACCTGATGCTGGAACAGGTTCCACCCTCATCATCCCAGACCTCGGCAGTCCACACCGTCATTCTCGGTGGGGAGGAAGCATCCCGCCTTCCCACCAAAGCAGGTGGAGACCAACCCCACGCTGCTCTGCCGCCTCTTCTGCAAGCACCGCTCACGTCCCTCAGCTCCTCCTTCTGCAGTCTCCAGAACACAGGCGACGCCACGCTCTCTCCGGAACACAGCCTCAGCCCATCTGCCTGGCTCACCCACTTCACGCCCTGGGCATCCCTGTGACGTAGCAAACGGGTCAGGAACCTACGAATGGCAGAAAATTTCCCCCGCGAAACATTCTACGGCTGTGGAAGGGAAGAGAAAGGCACAGCCAGCGTCGCGTCTCTCAGACCTGCGACTGCTGCAGGATCCTCTTTTCTGCTTTGGGAATAAAGTACGTCGTGGCCATCCAACCTGCTCGTAACTGTGGTACTACAGAATCTTATAAAAGAATCAGGCAAAACGCTTTCATTGTTGTTTTTCTTATAGTTGCGTTCCTGAGATACAATTCTGCGCGCCAAGCTTCAGAGAGAGTTTTCTAAAACTCCTACTGTTACAACATCATGTGATATCATCACGCAGAGGGCCTATAATTAAATTATTCATTTAGGGAGGTTAGTCACTAAACTACACAGAATGGTTTGAAGGAAGAAGTACGAAGCGTTATGAATAAAGGTAAATTACACTGTGTTTTCCTCTGCATCAGCTGCAGATACCTGTAATTGTTCTCCAAGCCATTACTCCGCATTAACTCAAGCCCCTATCACTCGGCTGTTATTTAAAGTGAGCGGGCGCTGGCTGGTAACGCAGCCAAGACTTCGCTCAAGCCCAGGTGAAATGATTCACCGAAAACTTTGGAGAACAAAGCGCCAGCAGCAGCGACTTAATTAGAGCTAAGTGCAGCTCCAAGTCACAATTTACAGCCGCGTCGCTACTAGCAGCGGATACAAAAAAATAAAATAAAATAAAAAAAATCTTCTTCTCGGCCGCGGGAACACCAACTCTGCAAAAATAGAGAAAATCACTGCAGACTGCAGATATTAGCCGGTACACCGGCCGAGCTCCTCAGCCTTTCCGAAAGCGGGATGCTGGGCTCCGCCACAGCCTGTGCCACGCCGCCGCGACGGAAACGCCCCGTCCGCAGCGTGACGTACGGATCTGTGCTCCCAACGCCGCGCTCCTCGCACAGCCGCTGCCAGCAGCCCGTGCTTTCATGCTTAACATCCCGGTTTGAGGTAAAACAGGACCAACTTTGTCAATTCACGACGCCGGCAGTTAGGGGTATTTTTATCAAACGTGCGTAGCGCCTGCTCCACCAGTCGGAAACGAAGCGCTGGGTGTTTTTTGACACAATTCTAACCACTTTATGTCGGAATCTCTTCTAAATTCTAAAACGCTCCCGTGCTCTTCAGGGGCCAGTGAAGCTCTTGGGCAGACTCAAGTCTGTATTTTAGGGAACAACTTTGCTAATACACGCTTTTAACAGTGACTTAGGCATTCTACTACTTCCAACGTGAAGCAAACCCCGTATTACATCGGTTTCACTAAGAATTGGCTTGTCTTCTCCATTTCCACATTTTATCTTTACTATCATCTCTGGCTTGTGTTTCACCTGTACATATAACATTGTTCTTTGAGGCTGAAAAACAATCTTTTCTGTGAACCAGGGCTACACAAATCTAACACTCTTTTTTAAAAAACCCCTTTGTTTTAAAGCACAATGTTATTAAACTAAGTATGAGTAACATCACAGTATAATATTTAGAGGGGAAAAAATGGAACTAAAACCAGTATCTGTGCTGTTACAGAACTAATTTTATACAAAAATTATTGATTTTAGTTTTTTAAAGAATAAAAGGAGATTAAAATAAGCGCGTGGACAGAACAAAAGAGAAATGTGAAAAGACACTGGCATCTGAACAGAATAAAAATTAAAATGGTGACATCAAAACAAAAAAAAAAAGCAAACCCAAAACACAAATGCATGCTAAAAGTACATAAACTAAGTAAGAGTTACAAAGCGCGGACTTACGTATTTTTAATCTACTACTATTACTACTGGAACTAGTATCTTAGTTAATAAGCAGTAACTTTCTATTCTTCATTCCAAAACATCATGGCAAATGGTGTTTTGGGAAATGAAAAGTCAAAGGTAAGTCTGAAACACGTCAGAAGTAAGACAGAAGGGCACAAAGGTAATTTCTTTTAAGCAAGGAAAACTAGCGTTCTCTCTTAAGTTCATTAGGAGCTTCTGTGTTTAATGACCTAATTCACATAACTCATGTTATTGCTTCTCCAAATGCTTCCAGCTTAAAATCGTACCTTTCACATCCTCGTCTTCAATGGTCGTATTGGAACTCTCTGTTGATTCCTGTTAAGAAGTAAAGACAAGTCGAATGTATAAAAGAAGCCAAGCCTCACTCGCGTGCCTCTGAAAAGGACAGTTAGTTACAGAAACCATGCAAAGCCTTGAAGCGGGGTGGGATGGAATTCACAAACAAATGGTCACACACTGATTAAGACATTTCCACCCCAAACCCATGTCAAACATTGCCATTCGCTACAGTAGGGAACAGAAATACGTTTCCTGCTGTCTAATGCTTTTACTTCACAGGAATGTAAAGGAAAGTTGGTTGGTTTTTGGTTTTGTTTTTTTTTTTTTTTCTTTAACATCCAACTGTACAAAGTCCATTGGAAATGTTATATGAATTACCTCAGCCAAGTAGGAGAGCTTGCCATTTTAAGCTTAGTGATTAAACCAACTGTGCAAAATAAGTCATTCCCGTCCAACTTTTAAATAGGCAGACTTCTGCGTGCCGCAATTTCCAACCGTTTTTCTGCTCATATGACTTATGCAATGTATATTAAAACAAAGTCTCCCAGTGATTTTAAGAATACTGGATCAAATTCTGCCATCTTTATACTGTTTTTGTGATAAAAAATTTTTTGGGAAGGAGACGGAGAATAGATAAATGTATGATAATGACTTTGACAAATTAAGGTATCTTTATAGTAGTATTCTTCAACGAGCCAGCCACGCAGAGGAATGACTCATCTATCAGACAGTTTATACTTAAGCCACTGCACGGTTAAAAAGGCAAGGATTCTGTATCTCAGTCTTTCATGAATTACCAGAAACATGAAATGTTATGGGCAAATTCAACAGGGCACTGTCAAATCTAATAGGTACAGTTTTAGAAAGCTGGAAAGTTTTTAAACTTGATTTTTTAATCTTTCCTGAAAAGTAGAATCAATATAATTTTTAATTCACAGCTCAATGGCCAAAAAGGATTAACTGGTCTATTTTTACCTGAGAGACAGAAGATAGGACTGGAATTGTATTTAACTCTTAAAAGAATTTTACAATTAAATAATAAAAGGATTTTACAATTCAATAACGAAAGGTAAATTTCACTGTGCCCTTTATTTACGGGGTCCTCACAAGGCTGAGCGGAAGGAATGTTCAAAACGGTTAATGCATTACTTGGACCTTCAAAAACCAAAACGGATGTGCATCCATAAATAAAACTACATGAATTAATTCACACACAAACAAAACTGAACAAGTCACCATGCTTTTCCTGAAGCGGCCGGTGTTAAGACGTTTCACTCTACAGGGATGTATCATGCTCTATCACTTAAAATATTAGATAAAGTACTTCTGAGTAAACGACACCCCCACACCAATCCAAGTTGTAAGCACCATGCACAAGCTCACACGGCAGATGTAGCCTCTAACATTGAAGCATCCACTCCAGTTGCCATACTACAAGGCTCAGTCTTTCCGACAAATTTAGGAGTAACTCTCCGCATTAAGTGGTTTGCTTGTCTGCTGGGACCTTTTTGGGACATTGAGTATCTTAACTGCTAGGATTACGCAATCAAGTCAAGTAGATGTAGTCACGCCAATATTTTCTCTGGGTTTTCTGGTCTTTAGTGGGCTTCAGCGATAAAGATTAGACTAGTGTTCAAACACAGGCCGTTTGTTGCCTATGAGTTTTAAACGGGGGGAGCTGAAAAAGTAGTAACACGAGAATAAAAGCTCGATGTTCGACAGATGCAAGGGACGTAAAGGAATGGGATGTACAAGCACAACACACACCATCGGCACTTTCATGCTTGAGAAATGTCTGCATGCGTTATTTTTTCACTCGGATCCAATCCTTCTCATGAAATAACCACAAGTAGTTAAGACTAGATAAATGAAATGTCAATTCTTTAAGTCAACGCTGTAAACAGTGAAATTTTTGTTGAAGAGTAAACTCTTTCCAGGAAACCTAGGAACATGTGTTATATGTAAATGATGGTATTTCCTGGCCCTTTTCAAGTCCATGCATGAAAAAAACAACAAAAACAGAACACGTTTTAGGAATCAGCTGCCAAAAATGCAAACATCACAATACACAAGAAAAAGAAAAGAGCATGAAGAAAACGTATAAAAATCAAAAGACCTCTTTGTCACTTGAAATGGTGGGGTTTTTTTTGGTTGTTTTTTTTTTTTTTAAAAACTGCTCAGTGATGTTATGGAAGAAAACCAAAGTCCTGTGCAAAAGACACGTCACAACACGGCATGTAAGCATGCTGAGGAACAGCGGATGGGATGAACTGAAACGACATCTTTATCGAAGGTGACAACTGCACAACCTCACCGGGCTCCGAGAACGGCCTTTCTTTGGTTTTACCTAGACCGCAGCATTTTTGGCTGAAAGGAGAGAGCCCCCCGCCC
>VYXH01000040.1:7611-19984 GCA_013397275.1 Burhinus bistriatus | reverse complement strand
CGCGGAGTACCCCCCCCCCCCCCCCGGCTGTTTTTCAAAGTATTTATCCAGAACGTTCATTTGTGAAGCATCTCTCCTCCTGCAGGATCTGGTGACATGAGAATAGGAGCTCTAAATCATGCATGAAAGCTGCCAAAATGTTCCCTTCTTTGCAAGGTCTATTAGTCAGGCTGAGGTGATTTGTTGAGATAGTAAACCCCTCAAGTTCTGCCAAATATAGCAAGTACATCTGGCAGAAGACACCTCATGTGGAGCCAAGCCTACCGGTAAACTTTTGGTCTTCCATGAAATCAAATGAAAAGTCAAGGGGAAACACGGAGGCAATAGAGCTGCAGGTAAACACTGGTGCCTAAAAAGCTAACATGCCCACCACCAAACCATTATTTCTATTTATAAGCTAATCAATAACATGGAGTCATTAATGCCACAACCATCCTTCATTAAAATAGCAAGAAAAGCATTTGCTCCAGTAGTTTTCTATCTTCCACTTATAAAATACTTGTTTTTCAAATATTTCTTTTCTTGCATTTTTTAAGCTTCGCCTACTAACTTTAGTCACTTCAAATCTACAGGAAGAAGCACTTGTTAACACATTCTATAAAGGAAAGAAATAACAATGATCAGTTCTAAAAACTGGCAGAAGTTACAGATAGGGGGTGACTAATCAAATATATTTCAAAGCGCGCGTTTAACCTACCTTAACTCCATCCGGCTTTTTCAGCAAACTCTTGGCTGCTGCAAAACGAGACAGATAATTTCAGTGTCAGGCGGTTACCACCGAGGTCAACCAGCTGCGCAGCAAACCCCCACTGCCTCCCAGCTGCGGATACGTTTTTCAGCTTTTATTTCCTCCTTTTGTTGCTCTGAGTATGGGAAATATTGAAGAAACTACAAATACTGACGATTAGCATACATCTCTTTTTTTCCCCCCCGCCGATTAAAGCTGTAGGTTAACGGTACTTATGCAAGGAGAGACCTCCTTGGGTGGCACGGAGGAAATGGAAGCAGGGCGAGTGTAAAAGCCGCGGTTTTGGATACGTTCGTTTTTCCAGTGTCTTTACGGTTGTTGAGATGGGGACAGTCTGATACGACTCTGAAAAAATACTGTGCTGATGGCAGGGACCTGGACCAGGCGTCTGCAGAGCCCCCTGGCACCTTAATGACGTTATTCGTATGACAGTGACGTGAAAGCCACCCATATCTGATCGATTAGGTACCTAAAGAGCATCGCGGGGTATAACACGGTGAAAAGTGAACCGGGTTTTAAGAAGGCACCCCTGAGCTATGGGTGTTTGGGGATTTCCCACCACGGCAGCACCAGCCACCTTGCGTGAAAGGGCAGGAAAGCTGCAAATGGAGAAAGGAAGAACAGTCTGGTAGCGAAGCGTTGCTTTGGAGGAGCGCTTCCCAGGGGTTCCTAACCGCAACTGGCAGGCTTTGCTTCAACTCCTGACGAAGAAAACCTGTTCTTTTCCGAATCGCGTCGCGCAGTGAACAAAATGCCTTCAAAGCGGTGGGGACCGTCGGGCAAAATTTCACTTGCCGCGTGTCAGGGTTTAAATTCCACCGCTTAAAACTGGCGCCAAGAACGGGGCCAAATCATTCCCGATTACTAAATTTGGAGGGCTAATGTGCAAACAAGCGCACTGCAGCTCTGACCCTGAAAACACGTACCGCAGAAATACAGGCTGGATGACCTACCAAATTCAAATAAACTATTCACTAAAGCGTAAATGCTTCATGACTCACTGCCAAAGACTTGAGGAATAATATATTACAAAACAAGCCTGGTGTTTTTTGCTTTTGTTGTTGTTTATGACCCCATCTTCCTGTCAGAAAGCGCTCCCATCATTACTGGCATCCTTCTCTTTAAAACAAACAAACAAAAAAACCCTCCCCAAACAATTGGACCTTGCAAGCCTAAGGTTGCTCAAACCAGCTGAGGATATTGGGAGTTAGTGAGTATGTGCTTTAAACTTGAAGTTAATTTTTGTATTTTTGGCTTACTCTGCGGCTACATCTGCATTAAGTGCTCGTTTAGCTCTGGTTCAGAGTACAGAAAATGTAACACCACCTCAAAAACTGTACAGAAATAACTAACGTCCTTTATTGTGTTGTTTACAATAAAAAAAAACACCAAACCTGGAAAGTCAAGCCAGGTTAATGGTTATAATTTCATTAATATATCAGCCCTCCAAATGCAGCTTATTAGTTATGGACATCAGCCAACAGTACCATTAATATTGATTCACAACTAAAATGAGCAAAAATAAATTTGCCCGTACTACGCAGCAGGACCGCTGCATGTTTTTATTTACAGAAACATGTAAAATAATACTGACAATAAATTGGTTTACGTATCTTTTTGCGATGGGATTGCCTGCTGCAATGTGTGCTTACGGGACCTGACGCAACGTGGCTTTAGATTTTACGCTACCACAAACGTTGCGGGCACGCCATTAACTCCAGAAGTTCATTTAGGGAAAGCGAAGGGGAGGAGCTGTTTCTAAAACCTACGGCCAAAAAACCCAGAAGTTCACTGCTTTCCAAGTCTGTTTTATACCGTTAGCCCTTACGAAAATACGGGAAAACGTTAAATTAATTCTTATAGGCTGCTCTTCATCACAAACTAGGTCCTTTTGCTAAATTTGTGCATAAAACTTCTGAGTTCTTTTAATGGTTAACAAACATCACATGTTATGTGTGAACAATTAAATGAAAGCCAGTAAAATGAGGGCACCAAAAGCAGTAACTACAAGTACTGTGTCTATGGCATTGCCAGCGTGTCCTTTGAAATGTGCCTAGTATGGATTATTATGCAGTATTTTAGGTTATAGGATAAATTCCATTCTCAACTGCCTTTGTTGGTTTTGGCTCGGACTGTATTTTTAATAATATTTCGATGCATCTTTCTTTAAGCACAGATACTGCATACAAATCAAGTATTTGAAGAATTTGCAGCAGCAAAGCAATTAGCATATTCTAAATTAAGCCCGCAATGAAAGATTTCTTGCAACTACAAGCAATAGCTAGAAATAAAACCTAAGGCAGCGCTAATAGGCCAGAAAGCAGACTGGAAAGAAACGGTGTTGTGACAACATGGAGAAATTAAAGTGATTTAGGACAAACAGCAATTTTGATTTAGAAGAGAAAAAAGATGTTCCTTTCACGTGCTGAGGGTCTTACCTCACAAGAAATACACATTCCACATAAAAGGAAGAAAGAAAAAGGAAAATAAAACACTTTTATAACCACATCGTTATGGACAAATGACCTTCAAAAGCATGCTTTGCAATGAAATACAATGAATAAACAACTTGAAAAAATAAAATGTCTCCAAGGAAAAACAGGGGTCATTATGGCGTAAACCAGAGATGAGAGGTGACCAAAAATCCAAAACAAAGCCAAAAAACCCTGTTTGCTTTTCATGCCGAAATACTGTTTTAAAATTACTTCAGCTTTTTTCGGTTCATGAAAGTTGAAATTGACCCTGACGTATATAGACAGTGACAGTTATGAAAAGTGATGAGAAACAATGTATTTGTTTGATATTTAATAATAATTCATTTTTACAAGATACGCAGCATTCCTACCTTTAAAATGAATTGGCAGATACTGGCAATTCATTAAGCATTAAAGCAATTTACCAATTTTCTGTAATTTACAGAAATGTAGTCTTCTGTGTTACAGGTGTGTATTAAATATAGGAACTTAACTAAGAAAGACACTGTGTTTCAAGTACTATGCAAATTGAACAAGTTGTTCTTGCATTCATGATTACGTCATTCATTTTGGATGATTCAGTGCTTATTATTAGTCAAAACATGCCCAAAGCACTACCATGTTTTTGTCTGCAAATTAATTTACGTTACACTCCAACAGTTACGTCACAGAGTAGGAGGACATATAAAAATCACTGATTTTTAGACCTGGCCTTCTTTTTCCCTCTTCCCTGGCAATCTCCGACGGCAAAATGAAAACTTCAGCATAGCATCAAACTTTTGGCAATACTACTGTCGAGGGCAATTCTAACTGCTAACAGCAAATTTATTTTAGGTTTTGCTGTTGGGATTTGTTTAGTATAAAGGTCTAAACCTTCAGGGATATCACTATAAAATTATTTCATAGAGAGGAAACATCTCTGGTTATAGCAAGCTAGGCATTAGAAGAGAAGGAAAAGAAGGACCCATTTTACTATGTTTCTTACTCCTTAGCAAAGGAATAAAGAATGAACATGCTTTTTTTTTTTTTTTTTTTTAATTTTTTTATTACAAGATGCAACAGAATCCTGGAATGAGATTTCAGGTATACAAAAAAAAGTTGTTTGGTGATATGTGGAGCTATATGCATTATTTTCAATTTTCCTCCACCAAAACAGACAGGAAAACACTGTCTGTCTTTTGACAGAAAACACTAAAACAGTAAAGAGAAGGAACTCCCATTCTACTGAAAAATTAGACTAACTGACATCTACAGGAGATTCTATTTGGCCCAAACAGTTTAAATTCTCGTTTGCTTCTGCAAAGGAAACAACTTAAGGAATATCACATTTAGATGCTCCTGATCAACAAAGATCTTTCTGTACTGATAAATCCTAATTAGATCTTAGTCATCACAGACATCAAAACATAAAGACCATATTACTCTGGAGCTCAATGAACATACCTGAGAAATTCCTGGTAGCCAGCATAGTTGTCAAAATGGCCCCCTGTGGACACACACATTTTCTCAAATTGGCATCACACTTGTGTAAAATTCTGAATGTGAACACGACTCAACAAAAAGCAAAACACCCACCTAAATTACATCAACGACTAAATTAATCCTGAAAGAACGGACTGTCTGTGCGTTACCTCTCATATGTGATGCCACCAGTGCGTAAATTGTCATTTAATCTTAACCACACACCTATCAGCAATCCCGATAATCTCAAATATTAACCAATTGTGAGTAACCACGAGTACTCCCAGGCACAGCAACTGCCAGCAAAAGACAGAGCTGGATATGAAACAGGCTTTACTAACGTCCTTAGATTCTTTTTTCAGGTAGGAAGAGCAGTTTATTTGTAATGGGCTAATTAGAAAAGTTCACATCTGCAAAGTTATCCTGCCTGGTCAGGAGAAAACACAGGATAATCTAAAAGAATAACATTAAGGATTTTCCTTCGATGAAATATGTTTAATGTGTATAAATGAAGATGATTGTTATTATTCTTAATCTAACCAAATTACGCTATGTTCTGTTCACTTCCGTGAAAAGTTTGGGATCTTCAGAAGCTGGCCATCTATCTAATAGTTCATTTAAGCATAATATTCAAGAAAAAATTTGCTTCGGGACCGTTTGTTTTACGCATGGAACACAAGCCAACACACTTTCATCTTTCCAAAACTGGCTACTCATTCTGGCGGAAGTTTTTGTTCTTACCTTTAGTTTTCTCCTTGCATTGAATTTCTTCAAGCAATCTACGGTCTCTTGTCTGTGCATCATAGAGGCAACAGTAGAACGTTGCTAAGAAAGGAAGAAAAGAATCATTTTAACGCAGCCAGCCAGCCATCTAGCATTTTACATACGCTACAACATACATATTACAACCCACACGGTCCAAAACTTACGCCTTTAATTCCTACTCTGTCTGACTACGCCTTTGTGCAGGTTTCTACACATTTGGGAAATGTCCGAATCAACAAAACCAAGGTCGCATTTTACTCAGCCTTTCCCACGTGTAAAGTCCTCTCGAAAGGAACAGGGACTAAGAAAACCACAAAATCTTAGAACTTGGGTTACGCAGTATAATAACCAAAGTAATACACTGAATTATGATTTTGGAAAATAAGTTTTAAAACAAGAAGGAAACTTTTCTTCACCATTAGTGATATTAGGTGAGGTACAGCAGCAGGAAAGAATTTCAGAGAAAAATTCAGCCGTACTTGCATCTTCCCGGAAACTCCTCAATTTGCATCACAATTTTAAAGGCAAGACAATGCAGCCTACTGGGATGAACAGAGAGTTGGGAACCAGCTGTATGTCCCACTGTGACTTCCAAAGTATCAGCCCAGACTACCTGCAAAGTCAAAGTGCGGAATGTCCTGCCAATTAGAAAGTAGTCCTGGGCTTTTAAAAAGTCCCCTAATTTCCTGCCTTTACATTTCATGCTTATCGTAATGGTTATAGGGAAATGAAGGTGTAAAGCGTTATCTAACTGCAAATAACTTCCTTGTACATTTTTTTTCTCGGATAATTCAAAATCAAGCTGTAATTTTGGAACTTCTGCACCACAAAGGCAAAGGAGTTGGTTTCTGCAAAAATCATATCCCAGGTTGTGACCTCAATATATGACACTATTGGCTGTATCGGTACAATTACAATTTTACACTCCCTTAGTTACACAGCTGCACGAGTAAGGACAAAAATTGTCCTCTAAACACCTTCACTATACGCTGAAGTAAACCATAAGCTGATTTGTCTGCCAAATCATCCTGTTAAATCCGTGGAAATTACTTACACAGATCCATGGATGCTTTAGTGCTTCTGATGCTGTGATACGTTTTGCTGGGTTGATGGTAAGCATTTTATTGATAAGGTCTTTTGCTTCAGGAGTCACTGTATCCCATTCTGGTGAGGGAAACTTAAAGAAAAAAATACATATGTGCACATTATCTTGTGCAATCTTTACACAATTTTACCTAAGGATTTTTATCGATACTCTTTCTATAACATTAATTGCTAGCACGACTAACCGGTTCTAAGGGGGAAAACGCAGTTTGACAAAATTAGAAAAGTTTGAATTAGCCCAGTTTTATAAATAATGTTTTTCTCCTTTACTATTTTGACCTTTTATTTATTTGGTCCAAATGCACAGCATTTCTCTATTTACAATAACATGATGCCAACTGAAATTCATACCATAAAATAACAACGGCAGACAGAGTAACAAATTCCAGTCATCTGACAGGCATATGGTCACACGACACTTAATACAGTCTCAGTTTCTCTTTTAATAAAGACAAAAGTATTAAGCACTATTATTCAGACTCCTTGTTTGCTTTCTTTCAACGCTAGCTTAATGCTAACTGTATAGTTATGGTATATAAATCCAACTAGTTAGGAATTAACACCTCCCTGCTCAGTAAAATATTTATACGTGCACTCAAGAGCGTCTGCTCAAAAGCAAATGGCATGAAAAAAATACATGTTTTAAACTAGGGATTCAAGTAAGAGCTCAAAAATTACAAGGTTCTGTCTTTCCCTCTGCGTCATTCAGAAATTACTTCAATCTGAGGACCAACAGCCTTCTGTCTGTTTAATATAATATAAATGGATGATGCGAAATTCACAGTGTCACCAAATCATCAGTTCTTACTTACCAACAGTTGTAATGCTTTTTGTTGGAATACATGTGCTTAAGGAAACTATTCCTTTTGAGAAGCTCTATAGCAGCTTGTACTTCCAAAAGTGGGCAACAGAACAGCATCAAGGTGTGCGTTTAGGAAGCTTAAGGCTTCTTAAAAACGATTTAGAACTACTGATTGGTTGAAGAGACAAACCACAAGGAAAAACAGAGGCTCTTGGGAGTTCACGGAGGTCTGAACAGGGTTGTCAGGATAACACAAGCTTGCATGATTTATACAAGGACCACACAATGAAAGCTTGGAGCCGTCGGGAAATTAGATTTCAATTAGCATAGGATGTTCCCATTCCAAAAAGGTTCATGTTACTAAAGCAACATTTACTATAGTGAGTGGCTCATAAAGATAACCAATACAAAAAAAAATTTAGGAAATCATTCTGATTTCACTTTTCACTCCAGAAAACTCCCATTTTGAGGTACAGTTATAAGTAATTGAATAGACAGAGTATGGTACATACATCATAAGCTCCAGCCTTGATCTGCTGATAAAGCCTGTGCTGGTCTTCATCCCAGAAAGGAGGATATCCCACCAGGAGGATATACAGAATGACACCTGCAGAAAGTTCACAGTAGCATTAAGTGATGTTAAGAAAAAAACCCCAGAAATTCATTTCGCACCTGACAACCATGTAAAACAAATGGTTCAACAGTATTATCCCAGCTACTGAAAACCAGTGACTATTGGCACTGGAGACAATAGTAAACGCAGGGTTCACAAGATAACCTCCTCTGCAGAGTGTGGGCAATAACGAGTATCTGACACAACACCAGATCAGGAACACTGACAATGTCTAGCTCGCTGGAGGAATAATTTTCAGTGATCACGGATGTTCTAGGAAAACGCGTTTTTTTACCGCTGGTTTTATCATGGCTTGTACTGGTGTCTGTAAGATTGTGTTTTAACTAATCTCACGCAAAGACAATTTGGGGAACTCAATTGATTTATCTATATAAATATATGGTCAATAGGAAATTAAAAAGCCCATCTGCCAGCCTTCCAGAGATGATTTGCTATGACTAAAGAAAAGTGCTTTCATAAACACAACCAAATAAGCGTGGGTGGAAGTAAAACAAGGAAACCACCCATTGTCCTCAGCTAGGTAGCTCCCGCTTGCCAGTACCTTAAACTACACTGTTTCAAGAACTGGATGATAAAGTAAATTGCCGTGTACTCCAGTTCACAAAACCTTTAGCTTCACAGTTTAAAACGGCAGTTCTAGTATATTGGTCAGATCCAATTTTAGGCTGCTTGTGAAGCAAAACTAAGGCCCAGATCACGGTATGAATTGTTATGTTTTCTAACTAGTTAGGCATCATGCGCCTGCAGCTATTTTTTTTAATACTTTGTGGAAGTGCGTTGAGTAGACATGGCCAAGAATGCCGTGATAACACACCTTCGGGAATAATAATAATTAAAAAAACCCCGAAGCTGGTAGAATAACAAAAGATCAGACAAACTCCTCTAAAAATCAATATTAAATTTTACTAAATACATATTATCTGATGCAGAATGGGATGTATTCTGGATATCATCTCTCTGCCTCAAAAATCTTTACAGTGGACTGAACATAGTCTTTCAGAATAACTTCTTACCACATGCCCACATATCCACAGGTTTTCCATAAGGATCTTTTCGTAACACCTCTGGAGAAAGGTATCCTGGAGTACCAGCAAAGCCTGTCAAAAGGCAAGGCAATTAGTCTCAAAAGCTGTTACGTGCTCTGCAAAAATCAAGTAATTCTTATCTCAGCCCACAAGACATTATTTCCCAAGCCATCCACCACTAATCGCTTCATTTTGAACTTCTCTTTTTATGGCGAATCACCTAGAAGGAACAATAACGGGAAGGCTTATGCAGACTTGGCACATCCCTTTCCGCCACCACCTCTGGAAGAGTCGAGAGGACAGGACGAAGCCGTTGGTGACCCACCTACACTAGCACTCCAGATACACCAGTGGGGTCAAGGATCTGGTGACGGTGCAACAGGGGAAGGTTTCCAGAAAGATTACAAGGTAGCCGATAAAGATGTCTTTCCTGACTTCTGCGTTACCGTGAGGTGTAGCGAGACACCCAGTAGTGAGGCGCAAGTACATTTGGCTCGGGGTCAAGGTCAAAAAAAGTCAGCAGAGTGGGGGGAGCGTGGGAAACATTAACTGAGTGATCACCCTTGGACATACTAATGGAAAGAGAGAAAGTTCACACCACGCACGCCAAAGACTGTTACTGGGTTGGTTTTTTTTGTTTTTTTTTTTTTTTAATCAGGAGCCTAATTTAGGCTATTTTAAAATAGCCCCAAACTGTAAGAATTAAGACTGTAAACGTGACTTGCATGGGATTTCTGGGAGTCCACCAGCTGTCAGCTGTGAAGACTGTAACCACACACAGAGTACTTCCACTGACATTTATGGGGAACTAATTAACAAAACAGAGGGGCAGCTAAGCTGCAGTATCCTAACTATAAGGAGCATTTAAGGAGCCCTGTCCAGCCTTACGGGAGGGCAGACGTCTGGGGGAACAACGTGCAGGGCTAGATTTAAGAAAAGCTTGTGTATGGAGAGATCTGATTTAGAAGGAAAAAAAAAAGGAAAAACGCTGTTCAAATTTCTTCGCAGAGGCTTGGAAACTCAATTCAGCCAATGCCAGATGGTGGCAAAGTAAATGTTCAGAGAGGTCGAGGATTAGCTTTCACAAGAGCACACCCGGCTATTGCGTAGTATGAAGACCATCAGCTTGGGGTTCAGCCTTCGTACAGCCTTTGCTGTTCTCACTTCGCACCGCTACTTCTAATACGATCTTTCCACTGCAAAACTCATTTCCGTTAAGTCATTCCACTTCTGGAAACCTCCTTACAAAAAGCATCTCTGAAGTAACCTAGCCTTTAAAATTTATAAATGTTCTGCATTCTTTATTCATTACCAGCAGTGCCGCTTTCTCTTAGGAGGAATGCAAAACGTAGGTATAAACGTAGACTCTTCTTAGGACGCTGTGAATGATAAAAACTTAATGACCAATAACATTCTGTACCATTTCAGTTCGTACGTCTGTTCTTTCAAGCATCGTTGCCTAAAATACATCCGTGGGAGTTCCTGAAAGGTGAGAATTTGGTGGCTTTCAGGAAGGACCACATGTCATTTCTGAAATACCACACTGGATTCCACAAAACTTATGAGAGACGGTGATAATGTGTAAAGCGTACAGCTATAGAAAAAGGAAGCCTTTGCCCTGCAGCTGGCAATCATTTTAGGGTGGGAGGAGGAAATGAAGGAACACATTCGGTATATTCTACTGAGAAGATAGCTAAAATATTTTAATGAAAAATAAGCTTGTTTTTTGCAGTCTCCTGATACGAGAGCTGCAAATTGTTGAAGAGTACTATCATACAGGAAACACATCTTAAGCTCCTTTGAGAAGCTGAAAAATATATGCTCTAAGCAGCTTTAAATAGAGCGGTGTTTCGTATCTCTTCTTGGCTGCAGTGCTCTGTATTAACACTTTTGTTCATTTTAAAGGGGAAGCAAAGTTGTCTCGACTTTCCAACGTACCATAGCTCCATAAACATTACTGTGCATCACTTGAAAATAAACTTTAAGGCAAAAAAACCCCATAGTACTTAGCTAACTTTACCTCTTGATGAAGATACAGAATGGGTCTAACCAGAAAAAATTGGTATGGTTTTAGTACATATTCGGATGTTGTTTAAAGCAGCAAACAGAAGAGTACGCAGCCATGACTCCAGTGAAAAACAAAAATGTACTGAGACAGTGAACTGTTATGTACCAGGTAATTCTATAACTGGTCAGAGGGATCCCAATACGAGCGTGTACTTTTCAGAAAACTATCGCTAATCGTACTAATTACTTCACCTAAAACAACTCGCAAAGCTGGAAACCACTTGTGCCTGTGCAGTGTCTAGAAAACACCGCATCGCCTCGTACCCCTACCATCGTGTGATTTAAGTAAGTATCCAGAGGCCCAAGACAAATGCTCGACTTTGAACTCCGCTTGGAGTTCAGTGGTGCGTGGGTACACGAGATGGCACGTTACTCAGCCTAAATAGCTTACGGGCTCAAAACCCTCTTATGCAAAGATTACATATATACTTAACGTCATAAATGGCGAGCAGGTCTCTTGAGCCAAGCCTGGATTGCAGGTTAACTATAATCCCACAACAGAAACTGGAATTAACGCAGAGATGCATCTTAAACACACAGCAGGCGAGGTTACTGCTCGAAGATCTGCCCTGTGCTCTCATCACCTCCCTGCTAGACCGGTGGCCTCTCAGCACCACTCATGTAAGGACTCCAAAATAAAATGGCAGAATAAACCATGTGTCAGTTGTCTATTTTTGCCTACACACCTCCCTTCGACTGAGGAATGGAAATTCAGAGGAGCAGTCTGGTGAGAAGATAGGGAGAAGGTGGCAGCAAGGGGCAAGGACAAGCAGCTGAGAGTAAGGACAGGGCGGTGGCCTTCTCTTCTTGCACAGCTGGATCCAAAAGACTAACTGTATACAACCTCAGTTTAACGCAACTAGCAAACTAATTCAGTGAAGCTTCTCAAACGACTTCAGTGGCGCGTGTTTGAGTCCTGCTTGCAGGGCTGGACTTAAGATGAGACGCAAGTAGGACGAAATCCGGCTACCAGTGAGTTAACTGCAGCCCTTCCGCTGACTTCAGCCAGGGGACCATGAGTCACCTGCCACTTTCCCAGTACATGAAACACCTGGAACAGGGTGAGGTGTTGCAACTCAACCCTCCAACGCTGTCTACAAACAGGCAAGGAACAGGTTCGTTTCACAACGGTGCAAACCAGGAAAGTATTCCGCGTTGCGTCCAAGCACACAAGAGCTCGAGCCAGTTTCCCGCTGAGGCATGGTTTAAGCAGAAAAGAGTCCATCACACCAGAGGACTACACCCAAAAAAAAAAAAAAAAACAAAAAAAACAAAGAGATGCAGAGCTATAAT
>VYXH01000039.1:48505-62382 GCA_013397275.1 Burhinus bistriatus | reverse complement strand
ACTCCCACTGTGACATCACCTGTTGTTACCCTCCCTTTCATCTTGACCCATATGCTCTCCGTCAGCTCCTCATCCGTCCCCAGGCAGAGCTCCATGCACTCCAGCTGGTCCCTGACATAGAGAATCATATGTGCTAAAGTCTCACCTCATTATACTTGGTGCAGGGAATAATAGGCCTTGTGCTGCACCCTTCATTCTTTGGTCTCGGAGCAGTACCCTTGGAACAGCCAGGTTTCCAGTGAGACCGGCAGGCCAGGGAATTTTTCAGTGTAAAATTGAAAAGTGCTTATTTCTGGTAACTTAGCCACGTGCCAGTTTAGCTTGAAGTAGCCGGGATGCTTTTAGAAAAATTCTAATTTCCTTTCAAACAGAGTGTGATAATCTGTTTCCTGCCAGTAGAAACTGTTTTTATAACCAAACTGATGCAATAACGGAAACTGCTTTAATAACAAATCAGCAGTGCTAATTGTGTATTAGAAATACTCAATAATTGCACTGTCTTGCAGGTTATTACTTGTTGGCGAACACAAAGTTTACATCACAGCCTGGGTACATTGGACGTCTGTATGGCCCAACGCTGCCAGGAAACTTGCAGTTTTGTCTGCGTTTTTATTATGCCTTATATGGGTTTTTCAAAATGAGTGGTACTCTTGCTGTTTATATCTTTGAAGAGAATCATGTCGTTCAAGAGAAAATCTGGTCTGTCTTGGACTCTCCAAAGGGAGTTTGGACTCAAGCTGAAATCTCCTTCAAAAAGCCTATGCCTTGCAAGGTAAGAGCCAACTTTTCAAATCTGTCGAATTCTGGATGGAGATTTTCTTTGCCTTCTCCTCCCAGGGCTCTCTGTTATCTGGGGATTAATCCTAAGTGCGCTATACCTGCAAAGTGAAATTGAGTTCCCCAGGCAGTACAGTGGGGAGTAGAGTATTTCTTGGCAGCCTTGCTCCCATGGGAGCCCTGATAAAGGGACTTCGTACCAGGAATGGGGCAGTGTTGCCCTGGTGTCCTCGACTGTAGTCCCAGTATTTGTGGAGATTTCACTTGAGGACCTCTAAGAAGAGCCAGTTGTGTCTTGGTTTTTCAGCAGGCTCCACGTTCACTCATTTTTGTTTGTTTCCTATGTGATTCGCATCACTGTACTTAATTTTAATTAATCTAAAAAGTCAGTACTGGTAAGTTCTGGTAAAAATGGGGAGCTGATCCTACTTTCCTAAACTCAACCAATCGGTTAGAATATGAAACCAGAAGTCAGTATTAAAGCATTTGCAATGTCTGGTTGGAGAGGTCACTTTGTTACATCAGCAAGTTCATAAGAGTAACATAATATTTCATACCACCTCCTGAGTAAGTTCTCAAGCTGCTATTATTCCTCACCTCCACTCTTTTTACAAAGACTGACTTTTACACAAAGTTGTGTAGGCGCTACTTCTGCAGTTACCCTGATTTCTGTAGTGGGTTTCCACTCTTTGTGACTCATCTAAGGAGGACCGGATGGATTGCTACCTGATGACGCTGAGATAAATCCAGCTTTTTTTCAGACTGTGATAGTACTGTCAACATATGAATAAAAGATTGTCTTGTAACTCAGGTATTTCTGAATTACAGACAAGTATCTTAAGCATTTTTTCCCACTACAAAGTAATTTTTGAAATTGCAATAGTTATTGAGTGTAACTTTTATTGGAAAAATTTTCTTCAAAGTAAATACACTGTAAAACAAAAAGTTCACAAAAAAAAAAAGTTGCCTAGCTGTGTTAAAATGGAAATTTACCATGAAAATTTTGGTCCTAATTATTGGCTAGTGTTTTCTGTCAGATATCTAATATCTTAAAAAAATTGATGGAATTTTTATGTACATATTTTTTATGCATAAAAGGTAATAATTCAACCTATATAGGAAAAAAAAAATTTTTATTAGTGCCCAGCAAGTGCGTGACAGAAAAGTCTCTCATAGTATCATCCCAAAATATGTACAGAAAAGTATTTTTCTCTTTTTTTTAAATCATGAAAAGTTATTGGTTAAAAAGGCAAGCTTATAACATACTTTTGCCATCTCCTGTTTATGTATTTATTACTGCTAAAAAGGTTCAGTGGCTTGTGTAGCATAATACACTGTGTGAGTAGTGATGACAGATGAGCATGACTGTTAAAAATGGTTATAGCCTTGGAGGTGGCAGGATTTTTAGCATCTGACATTTACATGGAAAATCTTTTCCCATATGAATTTATGAAGAACTATTTTTATGTTTTCCTAGAAATTAGTATATCTAAAACACGTGTGAAGAAGCTTGCCTGAGGTGGAAAGCTTTTTGTGAATTGCAGCTTTCATGTCTGTAGTTACCAGTCTGTCTGTAGGCAGTAACAGATGGGGACAGCAGCAGAGAGGAGAATAGAGAAGTCAAGGGAATGTCCTTGCTGCTTCTGAGCCAGAAGGTTTGCAGGAGGGAAGAAACCCCATGCTCTGCAGCAGAAGGGTTCGTTGTCTTCTGGCAATTCTCAGGCACCTTCAGTGGGTCCTTCAGGTCTTGTGATGGGAAAGCCTTCTTTCCCATGGAAACAGGCTGCAGAATGTTTCTGTTGAGGAGGTATTCCTCAAGTATCACAAAAAATGAGATTTATTAGGCTTTAAAGAACTCAGCATGAATTCAGAATACCATAATTGAGACATCCCTTAGTCAAATAACTATGTATTTGGGCAGGAATGTGAAGTTCTACCTTAGCCTTCATTTAAACCTATTATCTCACGCTGTCTTTTTTTCCTGGATTGGAAGATTAAATTAGGTTTAGAATAGGGATTAAGTTGAAGTCTTGCATATGTCGTAGATGCCATTGGTCCATAACAAATCATGCACAAGCTATAACGTGCTGAACTTTATATAACAGTTTGATGGTTTTCCTTATGGCTATGCATGTATATACACCATCAGTTTATGAAGTTTTCCTTAGACAAATAGTACATGGAAGACAATGGGTGAAGTTCTGAAGCATGTCAGTATGGAAAAGTATATCAATGTATGTTTATGGCTGAGAAGGTAGCATACAAAAGACAAACGATGCCAAAGTTCAAGTGTGTTTCTGCTTGCCATAAGGCAGTGGTGAAAAACTGGTGTAGTTACATGTTGTCTGCTTGTAATACTCACAAGCAGGCTTGAATGAAGTGGCACAGTGAACGTGATTCTGGCTTTTCCTTGCAATCTCATGGCCAACTCTTTAACCTTAATACTTTAAAAAGTCCTTTCATGCTTTATTTTGTTTGTTTCTTCTTTTCCAAGCCAACAGAAGGAAATGAATGAGCACTGTGTGGCCATTGTATAAACACAGGTTTGGTACCTGTAAAAATGTGTCTGCCTAGGACCTAGTGAAATAGCTGACGAGGAACACACATTTCACTGGCCATTTTCAATGTAGGCCAGCAATGGAGGTGCATCAGAGCACGTTTTGCCTGACAGCAAGGAGTTGGTGGGAACCCGCAAGTCCAGGATTACACTTCAGGCTCTGGAGGGAGAGACAGTATAGAGAAACATGAGAGAAACAAGCTCACTGAAGCTTGACCTCTCTTGTCCTGTCTCCTCCAACCTGTTCTTGAGTCTCTTGCTTCTGCATTGATGCATCTTTGTCGTATCTATCCTGCCCTCTAGGCAGCAAACTGCCCCAAATTCCCCATCTTACTCCTTGCTCATCAGCCCTGGACAGTCCAATTTTTTTCCCCTCTGATCCTGTCCATGTCCCAGTCTGTGTCCCCTGTTTGTCCCAGTTCTTACAAATTTTAGTTTTTCAAAAACTAATGACTTGACACAAAGCACAGTTCTGGCACAAAAACCAAACCCTGACACATTTCATGCTCCTGCTCCAAAGCCTAGGAGTGCCCAAGCTTTTCAAAGAATTTTTTAAATAGGGGCAAAATAGAACCTTTTTTCCTAGCCTTGTTCTCGGAAATGATGGAACTGTTTTGGCTTGAATCTTTCAAAACAAGCCTGAAGCAAGGACCCAGCATGGAAAGTCTGAGCTGAAACCATTGCATCTTGGCAATGTTATAAGCAAGTGAAAAACAGTCTTTTAATGGAGTGAGGTGGTCTCAAAATAAGATAGGGCTATCACCTTTCCTCTAATACAGATGTGGTAGCTGATGTGCTTATCATATTGTTTTCTGAGATGCATCATGTCTAGACTTGGATGTTAAGAAGTTGTAGGCATGCACAGTAGTTTGGCTGATCAAGTTCTTGGTTACTGGGTGTGACTTGTAGATTGGGTCAGCGCCTGTGGAAACAGTAAATAGTCTCCTGGCAGTTCCTTAATGGCCAGTAAAGTTAGCGAGGCAGTCATTATGCTGGTTTGGCCAGGGAGTCCTGAAGGTCTTAATAATTTTGCAGCCAGAAGTCTTCTAAATTACCTGATTACCTATGTCATTCATCTTTCTTCTGCTATGAATACTACTCACAAGGCTTTGAAAACAATATAAAATCCATCTGATATGTTTTAATTTTGATAATTTATTTGTTTGTACTGGGAAAATAAAAAGGCTCAGATTTTCATCTCTTGGTTTGTGTAATGGTTTTTGCAAGTTCTTTTTGAATTAGCTAACTGCAGTCTGGCACAGATTGCTGGCTTGAGTTCTGTGAGCAGGAAACGTGAAGCTGGCCAACAGGCTTTAATATGACACTTTGAAACTACCATGTTGAAAAGGTTAGGTGGGTATGATCCAGCTAAGCAAGTAATAAATGTTTATACATATATATATGTATACATGTGTAGATACTGCAAACAGATGTGCTATATAATGCTAGCAAGAAGGCAGGAAATTTAAAATCCTGATTTCTCAATTTGTACTTGAGGTACTCTCTCTTTTAGTTAGTGTAAGTACCTATGAGCCTATACACATACAGTGTTGTTCTTACACTGTGTAGTGCCCAGGGAATAAATGTGAAAAGAAACAAATAAATAAATAAATTCCAACATTTATTAAAATAAATGCAACCCTTCATGCTTTGTTGTATAAGCCTCTTAAAGGGCAGCATAAAAATCTGAGTCTGAAATATGTCAATTCTTTTGATCTGAGTGAATATACTGAAACCAATCTTCCAACACAATACATGGCAGCAAAATGTCAGAGCTAACTGAAAGAAAAATTCACATATGTCATATGTAACCTGGAGATGCTCACATGCAGCATGAAGCAAGAATCTGCATTTTAATATTGTGCATGTGTGTTTGTGTGTATATGCCACCATGGAAAGATACTTATTTTATGCAACGAAGTCCAAATGCCTAGATTAAAATGAAGGTTTGAGTGCAATTGGGTCTACTTATATCAGTTCTGTTCATTTCTGCTAGATTTGGTTCACCATTCTGAAGCTCAGGTTTTCAAAAGGAAACATGTTGTTTATCCATTCATGCAAGTTTTTGCAATGTTACCTAATGCTTGAATACCTCCCACAGATTTCAAAAACAAATCCTCAGAAAGGCAGCTGACATCGTAACAGTCCACCCTGCTTCCATCAGAGTAGTTGTGGCAGCATTTCTTGGGTTTTCATTCTTTCAGTCTACTTTTCTTCCTTTCTAAGGTTTTTTTTCCTCACTCTCTTTTCTTGACTTCATCTGGTTTTTTTCACCCATCCTCCGTAATGAATTTTGGTTGCAGTTGTGAGAAAGCAAAGTCAAGTGACTGAGTGTTGCACTGCAATATTTACATGTTTTAAAACAAACAAAAGGGAGGATTTTTTTGGGAATGATTAAACAAGAAATCCTTTGCTGCAGGATGCTGTGGAGGCCAATAATATACATGCATTTAAAAAGGGATTAGGCAAATAGACCTCACAGTGACCATAAACACAGTGGTGCAGGTGTGACCTCCAGTTCAGAAAGTTCTTCAGCTCTCTGGGGGCTGAACATACCAGCACAACTAGCTTTATGGTTGATTTGTTTCTTGCACTGTTTTCCCTGAACATCCATTATCACCCCTCTGCCTTCCTAGGGCTTGATATGAGGGTCTTTGGACCTTTGTTCTCATATCATCGCTGTGATGACGCTCAATATTAAATTATTCTAGCATTTCTCTCTGCTGCTGAGAAATCTGTGTCTCCTACTTGTCACCAAAGTCATAGGTAAATGACTAGAGCAATCTTGGATCTATGATGAAATCCTAGATCCCTGTGACCAAGTCACTAGTAGTATAAAGGACACAGTTCTCCGATCAGGTATCAAGTGCAGGAGGGCAGACATCCTGGTCCTCATCTCCTCCTTGTCCTCTGAAAAACCTTCACTTGTGTCACATAAAGGAGCTTTTTGGTACTGTTCTGACACAACCCTTGATCAGTCTTCCCACGTTAGGTATGCAACCTAAAGAGGTTGGAATCAGCTGCAGTTTTATAGTATGGCTGTTCTGTCCTTCCTTCTCTCACCTCTAAACAAGAAATTTCTTTAAGAACAGTCATTGGAAATGCCTATTTAAAATAAGAACATTAGGGTCTGTAAATAATAGGATTAGTGCTTGCAAAATGTGTGCCCCAATGTCTGTGGTGTTTGATATACAGTTATGGAAACAATATATTGGAAACTAAAAATTATTCAGGTTAGAAAGTGTTACCTGTGTGGCCTGCATCTTCACAGTAGCTAAGCGAGGAGATATGTTGCATGAAATATTACATACCTCCGTTTGGTATCTGGGATACTTAAATGACATTTCCTTTTTTTTCTCAATTTTTGTTCTGGGTACTTAATATTGTGAATTTACGATGCCACATCATCTGACAAGAGTCCTCAGTCTAAAGGCAAGAACCTTTCCCTGTTATAAAAAGAGCCAAGTAAACTGCATCATTGAAAAGACAATAGAGCTATAATAGCAGATTTTGGGAAATCTAGGAGGGCTATGGGGGACAGCTGATGATATCAGTGTCCTGTGTACATTTCTGCGCAGGCAGTGTTCTCTTCTAGACAGTGCAATCCAGTGCATATAGATGTAGTATTAGCAGCCTGTGGCCCTAGGTTGTTCTGTTAGCTTTATGTTTCTCTTCCATTGTTTCTTTCTGCAACCCACTTGCCCTTGAACAGGAAGCGTTTTCAAAAATATTTGTTCAAATGTCATCATCTTATTACCAAAGTTATCCAATTATTTATGTAGAAGCTTTCATAATCCATTATTTTTCCTGCAGAAGCTCATTGTATTTACATGGCAAGAAATTGAACTTGCCTGGTTAATGCCATTTTAAATGAATTTATTTTAAATGACAGAAGCTTGCAGACATTCTACTTTTGGCTTAATAGCTTACTGCATTCTTGATAAATGAGTTTCTGATGGTTTAAGTCAAAGAAAAACAAGCCATTTAAAATCTAGTTTGATTAAACTAGCTAAAAGTAATTTGGGCTGACTTGATAACGTTTGTATCGAGCAGCCCTGGGACAATCAGAATGGTTCTCCCATTCCCTGTGCCAGTGATGGGTCCCTGGCTTACATGCTTATTTGGCTCTGTACTAACATAACTGACTGAAAAGTTGGGCTCCCTGTTTTGTGAAAACATCTTGACTGCTTCTTTGTGTCATGTCACACTTTTGTTTCTGGTGCATGAATTATTTTTGGATTTCGTAATACTGAGTTTTGTGTCACCATATGGAAATTACAACAGTTGCTCCTCACAAAAACCCACCTCAGTCTTCAATATAACTGCCTTTATTCTTTAAGAAATTGAACCTAAATATGTGTCTAAGTGGCAGATGGAGGTTTGTGTCTACACTGATATACAGTATGTAGTTTAAACCTAGGAATATTCACTAGGATGGAATCAGGTAAATTAATTTTCTGCAGAGGCATAGCTTGCTTTTAAGTCACCAGATTTGGCTGCTGTGACAGTTTTTGTTTGGCTGGTCTGGCTCTTTAATTGAGCACGAGCTACATTTTTGGGGATAAACAAGTAGGAAAGAAAATACACAGAACCCATAGGCATCTGGGGGCACCTTCTCTCCTTTTCTCCTGTTCTCAGTCCAGGTCCCTCCACACCTCCTTTTACAAGCATCCCCATTAGTCCTTCGTTACACTTCTCGATGGGGGTAACCTGCTGCATGTCCTACTCTTTCTTCTCCTCCAAAAGCAGGTAAACTTCATATGCATACATTTTAACTCACGTCTACTTGTAGAGATGCAGAGTGGTAAGGATCGGAAGTCCCTTCTACCTCACTCAGTGTCTCCAGCACAACCCAACAACATGTCACGGGAGAAGTGAAACCCTGCTTGCTCTGCCAGCTGTTCTCATCTGGCATTGCTCATTACTGATATAATCCAGGATAAATGCTAAGAACTGATTATTGACTTTGAGGCTGCAGACCAGGAACATTGATTAAGCACTGGAAAATAAACCAAAGCAGCTTCCAGAAATCGGGGCAATGATTTGGAAGGAAACTAATGCCCTGGCTGTGTCCTGTTGTTGGAACAAAAAGAGACACGAGAGGAAAATATGCTCTATTTTTCAGTAACATAGGCAACAATTGCCTGCATTTGATAATGTTTTTAATTTAGCCTCCAAGATAGCATGCAAGTCCAGGAAGGTTTGTTACCTAGTTTGAAACAATTAGTATGTTGTTCATCTGTCATATTTTGTGAAGAAAGTGTGAGCTGAGCACAAAGATCCCCCTATTCTCTTCTCCAAGGCATGAGATAACGTCATAAAAATGTCTTTTGGAAGAATTAACCTAGGAAATGTTTTCATTCAAAACGAGAACAAATGTAAAAGCATCATGAGATTAGTCCTATCAAGACTGTACAAGGGATTCAAGGATCTGATATTGAGTGAAAATAAGTAGCTGAGTAAATCCAAATTGATAGACAGATCAATCCTTTGATTGTGCAAAGGCTGCTGGTTCAATGGCCTTTGAGAGACCAACAGTTATTGTTGCGATGCTTTTGAAACGGAGGGTTTTCTGCAGGATCCAATGGGTAATTACATACCTTGTATGGAACAAGTTATTGCAATTTAAGAATAAAGAACTTGATCCTGCTCCCAATGATGTCAATAGGAAAACATCACTTACAACATGATTCCACAGTGTGGAAATGTTGTTTCACAAACGAGGACTGACCTCACCCTTTCATGTGTGGTTTTCTGAAGATTCTTGGGTTTAGGACTATAATATGTCTTTAGTTTATTACAAATGTTCACCAGAATGCATTTATTAAAAGTCTGGTGAATGACGTCCACCCAACGTCAGTATTTATTGTATTCTTTATTCCAAGAGATGCTACCATTTTTTAATAGGTTGTGCCTGTTTCTTGGGAATGAACTTACCAAGTAGGAAACAATGTTTGTCCTGTTAAACCTTAAGGCTAAGAGAGCAGCTCTACAGGGTTGGGGGTGGGGGGGAAAGTGGCCAGTTCTAGGCCACTATACACTGAGCAGTTGTGCATGCTGTGCTGACACACTCCTCATGTCCACACCTGTAACAGTTTACAAGACAGATAATCGCTATTACCAGGTTTGGTAGCGCGCCACAGGAAATGGTTTTGAAAACTGCTCCATCCTGGGCAGCGTAACACATACATGCTTCACTGGTTAAAGTGGAGTTATGTTCCAGGCTGTTTTATAAGCAGATGGGTAAATAAATACTACAAAGTAAAGCAATCTATCAAAATTCGGTATAATGACCATATTGAAGGTGTTACCATGCCTATTAAAAGAGGACGTATTAAATAATGCATGAATGACTTTGAACAAGCTTTTTGTATCCACATGAAACTGTCAGTCAGCATTTAACCTCAAATATGTAACTGAGGTGTTTACAGTTGTTCCAGAATATTAAACTGTTAGAAGTGACACTCATCCGTCTCCAGTCACTTGCTCAGACCTCATCACAAAGGAATTGTTTTGAAAAGCTCCTCCCAAATTATGGTCATAACCCCAGTGGTCAGGCAGATGGTTTGCAGTAGTAAGGCAAAGAAATCTGCCAGCAGTATTTTCACAAAATAAACCTTATTGTGTCTTTTGTAATTCAAACAGATCTGTGTCAACCTTGGGAGAAGGGCAGCTGGGAATCTTATAGTTTCTTTACAGTTTATTTTGTCATCTCATGATGACTTGTATTTTCCATGGTAGAATTAATACGTAGTCACATAAAACATCTCGGACGCTATTCTTAATCTTTACAAACCCAGATGAACGCTGTGAATGACGCTTGGCATTTCCAGCCTCCTGCTCTATGATATCGTGGCCTTGTGTCATTTCTGAATAATCTCATTTTATGCAGTAGTTTCATCTCATCTCTATTGTTCTTTGTTGTTTTGTCATGGTCATTTCTCTTGGCCATCACTCTGCATTACTCTTTCAAATTTATTTTTCCATGGATAAAACCTTCTGGTTCTAAGAATAAGATAGCTGAGGACATTTGAACTGTTGTTGTTTTTTTGTGGGGGGAAAAAATGCAACAGCCTCAGTGAGTCATGTTTTCTCATACACTAAAAAATACACACTCGCCTAATAAAATGGAAACTACCTACAGAGATACATCATTTGCCTAAAGAAGTGAGAAGACACTTTCTATTGAATGAAAACATACATCTAAACCCCACAGATTTGAAATTTCAGTCATTGGCAGTATTAGTATGTGCCAAAACAAAGTGGATTCATCATTTCTGTTCTGTAGATGTCAAAATTATTAGCGCATTTGGAAAAATCTAGAATTTCAGACTCAGACTCTTAACGGTGCCTGCTTTTGTTAGATACCTGAAACTTCCTTCATATATTGCAGGTTGTCTTTGTCAGCTGGTGTAAAAGCTTCTGGGACTGCGGACTTGTGGCACTAGATGATGTATCATTGAGCCTGGGAAGCTGCCAGGCTGCTGGTAAGACCATATATATTTGTTGTCCAACAGCTGCTACCCTTTTTAGTACGAGTTCATCGCATACCTTCATTTTTAAAGCCTATCCTACAGCTGCCTTCATCCCACTGTGGTTTCTTTTCTTTTCTTTTTCCAATAAGTATTGCATAAATCCTATTTCTGCAGTAGCATACATACAGCGAGGACCAGTTTTTGTTTACGGGGGTACCAGCTAACTGCTAATTAACTTCACTGACTCTGGCACAGTTGTATATGGGTGAGCGTTCCTTTTGGGGCATTACAATTTTTAAAAAAAACCCAACAGTCCAACTGAGGGGAAAGTAGTTTTCAAATGGCTTTTAGGAAACCAGGAATGGACCTAAAAGCACTATTTTCAAAATACAGCATTATTCTTTTAAGTCCAGAAGTACAGTTGTACAAGGCCAAGACACAGTCCCTTATCTGAACTGCAGTTCTCTAATGAAGACAGGTACGATGAGTCCAGCTCTCCCTCCTGTAGTGGGAGGAGCTGAATGTTTTTGAGTAAGGCTTTACCCTCTGACATGCGCGTGCTAACCTCTCTGAACTCACCCAAATGCCCTTTTCTGGGGCTTTTTGAGGTTTGACAAGGCAATGATTGTATCCTAATTTGGAAACTATTCTCACGAGACAGGCACAATCTATAATCCCATTCTTCTTCAGAATAAAGCCATGCCTTTGAAATGGTGATGAGGCTGATCAACCATGCCATTTATATTCCCATGTAATAAGAACTTTTTAATGATCTCTTTTGATTGGATTTCATGCATTCAGGCAGCTAACCATTACAGAACGGAGAGAAGTTACATATATAAAACAAGATGCCATTTTTCTAAAGCATTTCCGATAGTTGTCTGTTTTGCCTTAGGTAGTTCCTAAGTAATTTGAAAAGGAACTAAAGGTGCAGAACTGATACTTAGGTGTATAGTCATATGGAGACTTGTCACTGATGGCAGCAAAAAAATGCCTGAAAAATGCCCTAGAGTATGTGAGGCATCAAGCCTTCCTCCTTTCCAAAAGATGAAAGCAACTCAGTGTCTACTCCTGAACTACAAATTCAGATTATAGCAGAAAAGCTGACAGAAGCTTCCTGGTGATCACCTGAATTGTCAACTTTCTCTCCTCTGCATCATCTAATAGAATTGAAATAACAAAAATACTCTAGTAGTTGCAGCCGTGGTCTGTTGTATGTGGTATTAGAATCTGATGCCAAATGTGGCTTTTGATTTCAGATCACAGAAACTCTATTTAATGGAGTTTTTAATTTTAACAAGACTCATTTAATATGCATGTTATACATGCTGGAGCTCATTAAACTGCTTGGGGTGCCACAGTAGTGAAGAAAATGACACTGGTAGAGCCCATTGTGGAATAAGAGCTATGATGAGATAATTAACTGTACGAGATATTTTAAAGAATATTAGTACATGTTAGTGAGCCAGACTAGGGCACAGATTTCCCCAAAGCTGCGAAGAAAATGAAATTAACTTTTGTACATCTTTTTGAAGCTAGCTTTTCTAAGCTTGTGACTACCGTAAGTAATGCTAGGTAGATATAAGTGATTTCAGCAGGTGAGTGAATGCAATATGTTGCTTCTGTAATCTCTCCATATATCTGTCTAATGTATTTCCAGTTTTAAACAATATAATCTTCTTGTAGATCTGTTGGTGCCCAATCCCGGAGAGTGTACTTTTGAAAAAGATGAGTGTGTGTTTACCCAGAAGAAGAGAGGTCGTGGGAGTTGGCACAGGAGGAGGGGTCCAACTCCCACTTCTTACACTGGGCCGAAAGGAGACCACACTACCGGGGTAGGTGAGTTAAGCCCCACATTGAACTTTCAGAATAGATATTGATAGTTAAACAAAAATACTTCAAAATGATAACCTAGAACACAGAGAAAATTTTTACTGTTCTGTTCAGAAGTTATTAATCACATGAAGTAAACATGTTTCTTAGGGACCCATGGATGGTTTTGAGAATGTGATGTTTTATCTGAATTATCTGCAGACTAAGTGGATAAATCAGTCTTCGTGTCCTAAAGTAGCCCTTTCCTTTGGGAGGAATCACGGAATCACAGAATTTTTTAGAGTTGGAAGGGACCTCTAGAGATCATCTAGTCCAAGTCCCCTGCTGACGCAGGACAGGATGACTCTCCAGACCCTGCAGAAAAGCTGTCTTCCAAACCCCTAGTTCACGTGAATATTCCTTGAAACTAAAAGGCAAACAAGTGGTTGGGGGTGTCTTTTGCATCAACAACTTCCTGTTCAAACTTAGAAGAAAATATGGATAATAAAAGAGGTCCCACAAACCCTTTGTCTTGAAAAATCTGTTCCATAACCTCACTTGTGTAATTTAAAGTATTTAGGCAAGTGGTGCTCCCATTAGCATGAGCGAGTGCACAGAAAACTGCATCAGAATTGCTCCCACAACAGGGGCAGTACCTAGTGACTTCTGGAAATTACGAACTGTGTCACTGCATTGGGTGCTCATGTTACTGCAGAAGAGGACCTCAGTAACAACTCCACCGACTTCAGTATGATGGATGAAACTGCCCTAAGGCTTATGAACTTTAAATGCTTACATAGGTTTAAAAAGGCTTTTCATAGAATCAGAGAATCACCTAGGTTGGAAGAGACCTTTAAGATCATGGAGTCCAACCATCAACGTAACATTGGCAAAACCACCACTAAACCATGTCCCTTAGCACCACATCTACCCATCTTTTAAACACCTCCAGGGATGGTAATTCCACCACTTCCCTGGGCAGCCTCTTCCAGTGCTTGACAACCCTTTCAATGAAGAAATTTTTCCTAATACCCAATCTAAATCTCCCCTGGAGCAACTTGAGGCCATGTCCTCTTGTCCTACCACTTGTTACTTGGGAGAAGAGATCAACCCCCACCTCTCCAGAACCTCCTCTCAGGTAGTTGTAGAGAGCGATAAGGTCTCCTCTCAGCCTCCTTTTCTCCAGGCTAAACAACCCCAGTTCCCTGAGCCTCTCCTCATAAGACTTGTTCTCTAGACCCCTCACCAGGTTTGTT
>VYXH01000039.1:15616-28040 GCA_013397275.1 Burhinus bistriatus | reverse complement strand
GTAACTTCCTGAGAAACTAAAAAAAAAAAAAACCCAAAACTTTAATCTATTTTCTTCAGATTAGGATTTCTGTTTAAATTAGATTTGTTTTCAAAGAAAGTATGTGATAAATGTACTTGAAGAAAGCCGGACAACTATTCCTAGTTGGGTTGTTCCCCTCTAATTACTGCTGTACTAAAGTGTCCACTCTAGTGTTAAATTTTTGCTTTAACGTACACATGAGGGTTGGACTATTTCTGAAAAGTGTTTTCACAAAGTAGATATTGTAAAACATGAAATGTGTATCCTTACAGAACTTGTGCAGAGACAAAACTAACTCTTTGGAGAAAATGAGACAGAGGATTGAACGATACAAACAAGATGTTGAGAGATACCATGAGCGCAAGCGCCATCTAGACTTAATTGAGATGCTTGAGAGGAAAAGGCCTTGGGTGGTAAGTTTTTATTTCCTTTTCAGTGTTTTTCTTTCCTAACCCATTTGTCTTAATACTGCAATATTAGAAATATGGCAAAAGTTTCTTTAAAAGAAATTTGACCAGAGTAACTTGAACATCATTGTAGTTGCTTCATGCAAACAACTCAGGTCTTAAAATACTGTTCTTGGCCTAACTTTGGTCAGAAGTTTGCTTGCATATGTAGCTGGACTGAAGCAGTTGCTTGAGGAGTAACTTAACTAGTTACTGCCCATTTAGGAAAGCCAGCAATATGGGCCAAGAGCAATACACCTTTTATTCCTTGCAGACACAACTGGCTTAATTTAAGCTGTGCCTAGCCAGTTCCACTTGCTTCTTCCAGCTGTAACTTTTTTTTTTACAGAACGTGTTTTTTGGTGCTTGTTGGTTGGGGTTTTTTTTTACAGGTTGCCTTCCCCCTTTGCTAATTTTAATTTATTAAGTGAAGTTTGGTGTGCATGACATAAACCATGGTGAATATAGGTTGCCAACCTCAAAAAAGTTGGCACTTGGAGAGATGGAAATTTTAAACAAATTTAAAAGAGCCTAGAATCAAGGACAGGTCATTTATACAAGGCAAAATAAGTCTTTCTGAACAGCACTTTCATGATTGTAGTGTAGTTTAATGTTGAAGGGTCAGATGAAATTATGATAAGCAGTTTAAGATGGTGTGGATTTTACTACATTGAAGCAATATGTTGTTTCCCTTGTTTGCAAGCTTTATGGAATTCATGAAGACTTGCATGTAATATTTGTGGAGTAAGCAGAAAACTTTTGTAAGGTATTTATTCCAGTTTTGCAGATAAGAGTCTTACATAGGTATACAAAGAACTTTGTCCCATGGATCTTGAAGAGCAACTGGATTCAGGGGAGGTACCTTACGTGTCTCCAAACCTCTATGCTAACAGCACAGAGGGATATGGGAGCAGCAATTGAAATAATGGATGGTGGACGTGCTAAGGAGGTGGTCTGTATGCTCTGTGCCATTAGGATTGGACTTGCACATTTACTGAATGATGCAGGTTTTCCCTACTTGGCATGCAGTAGCCTGGCTTAGTTAACAAGAAGAGAGAGTTATTTTATTGGGAGAGATGTAGGTCTTGCCTAGTTCATGTAGACTGATACTGATTGTTCTCTACTTTAAGATATCTGCAGATACAGAACTCTGAAGGCTGGTCAGAAACTGGCAGGGGGAAACTAAGTTAAGAATCTTATCTGCTTTCAGTTAGATTGCCTTCCATAAATTTGAGAACATTGCTGTTATTTACGTGTTTCTTAAGCAAATTTAGACAGACTTCTTCACACCTCACTCTTCTACTGCTGCCTTCTAGGCAGCTTGCATTGCTGAGTGTATTAAATACTTTTGGTGGATGCACTCAATTGGGAGAAATTTAACTTTTTGACCACTGAATCCATAGAAACAACAGTGTGTTTTGACACCTATGTGAAGTTCCAGTTTGTAGTACAGAATCAGTAGTGTGTACCAGATTAACCACAGGTAGGGGACTTCTGGTCAACAGTCTGCAGTTGAGTTCAAGGGTCATCAACATAATTGTTTTACTAGGTAGAAGATACTTGACCTACAGGCTGCAACAGAATTTTATATTCCATTGTGATCTTCAGTGTACAAGATTGTTGCGATTTTGTGGTGTGTTAAATCCTGCTGATAGATCTCTTGGTATCCTTCTGTGTTGCAAAATACCAAGCTCTCTCCAAAAGAACGAATTCATTTTCTCACAAGGGCATATTTCTTTGTCATCTGACCTAGCACCATTTACTCCTAAGAATAAATGTTTTTGATGTCTTAAAATTGAGTTCACCAAAGTTGAGAGTAATGAGGGAGTTTATTATTCCTTCTGTGGATCTTCCCTTTCCCCTATCGTCCCCAAAAGGTAGGTTTCTACTTGTAGACCAAACATACCTAGCTGTTTAGAGCTGCCTCTGTAACAAAACAGAATAGCTGGGTGAACCTCCAAAACAGCCAGGAGGCAGATGTATAAACACTGCAGTATGTTAGGAAGTGGAGAAGACAGGAAGCCTGAGAACAGGTCAACTGAAATATGACAATAGGTTGTCTCTTGGTCCTAGTGGAAAAGAGGAAGTCTAGTGCTGAACTTGTTTTACTGTTTGACCACTGTAGAACTGCATTTTTATTCTGAAGATTGCACTGCTCTTCACCTGAGGAACACTTTTCTAGTCAAGTGTTTTTTCTAGTCAGTGCCAGCTGTATGTGGAGAATTATACACCTTTTTTGTATATATGTATGTCTAACAGGCTTTAAATCTGCTTTAAATTCCATGAAATGGACCCTAGGAGTAAAACACTAAAGATTTGGACTCAAGGATTTAGGGGATATTTTATGTTCTTGTGGGTACTTTACTAGGACTTCCATCAAATGATTATGTCACCTACAATTAGTGAGCAGATTTAAGGAGCTACAGTTTTCTTGACATAGATATCCCTTCTTTTGTAGGGTCTTAAAGAAAAGGGGTTTCTTACCCCTCCAAAATTAAGCTTAAGGTAGTACGGAATACCATAAGGTATATTGTTTTAACATAGTATAGCAGCAGGAGGTGCTGTTCCTCCTGTTGTAAATGTCCTGAAAACGCGTAATTCTGAAAATGTGTTTTTACCAAGCCATGTCTGTTCTTTTCCTCCTCTTCCATTCACAATTAAGAAAAGCTTTGTTCTATAGTTTAGGTGAAAATATTTCTTGGGAGGGCTGAGATCCTTTAGAAGTTCTGCAGATCTTTAGCTAAGTGTGTAATTACAAGCACTGACATTATTTGCGTAAAGGTTCCCAAAATACAGAGGTCTAGTGCAAGTTGGGTTTTCTTAAGGTGTTAAAGGGATTTGCTGTATAAAAACCATCTCATGACAATTTCTAGGGAAACTTGCCTGTAATTTGTATCTGAAGAATTGAGGTGTAGTTGTATGTGTGTGCATTTGCTTTAACCTTGAAATATAATACCTTATTTAGACAAGAGCTAAATTTTGAGCTTATTCTATCAGTTAAGTTGAAGTATAATTGCTTTACCTCTGTAACTTTGTAATGGAGGCTAGTGATTGTACTCCATACCATAGAATTACAGCAGCTTTCTTCAAATACTTTTTGGCTTTGTGAAAAAGATACTATGAAGAAGGAATTTGGATTTAGTAGCCTAGGTTGATTTATTTGTGATTAATTGCATGTGTTTACAAGCATGATAATTAAATAACTAACTAGGAAAGCGTGGTAGCAGATAAAGCAAAGTTAGCTGTTACAGATAGAGCTTGCAGGCTCCAAAGCTTGGAGTAATCCAGGCATATGCTCTAATCCAGGGGCTTTCTTTAGTGCCTGCCATATCCAACAGCTTTCCCTTCTTGTACACTCCCATGTACGTGTATCTACTGCTCCTTCCTCTGGTCCTCTGAGTATCTTTTTTCTCATGAACCCTTAACAGTCATTGAAAGTCACATTCTTTTTTTGTTTGTTTCTTTTGGTGGAGTTTTGGTTGTTTGGTTTGTTGGGGGAAAGTGTTGTTTTTTGGGGTGGTTTGGTTTTTTTATCTCCAGAGAGCATAACACAAAAAATTCACATCCTTCAGCCTAAATTCCCATCTTCTTGAAGTGGAGGTTCTTGGTCACCGTACTGCTTACCGTCTCTTTTAGGAATACATCTCCAGTTAAACTCCCTAGGCAGTGACTTCTCTGGTATTTGTGTTGTATGGTGGAGTTTTTGTTCATTTTCCAAAGTTCTGTTCCGCTCTGTCTCCTTGGTTTACTTCAACATTATGTCTGTTACTGGCTCTGATCTGTCCAGCTCCGTCCTTTTCTTTCTCCTGAAGTTTTCTGTGGTTATTTGCTCCTTAGCTTGAGGACTTCTGCCTAAGTAGTGCTCAAACTATGGACAGAAGGGGCTAAAGAATTACTTTTTCCACACCGATCCCAGATGGACTTAGAGGCAAGGTCATTTCTTCTGCTACTTAAATTGCGTATTATTTAAGAACTATTAAATGTTTGTGTTTGTTCACTGGGGACTAAATGATCCCTGCATCTCCTAGTCATAGTGACTAGTAACAGGAGGATTACTTAAGTAGTTGCTCTAATATTAGTTTCTGAATGAGATTTTTCTCCTAAAACTCATGTACTATTCAATAAAATGTTAGAGCAGTATAAAATGCTGGAATGGAAGACAAAAGTCTTTAATTACTTTACTTTCACCTCCTCCAAGGAATATGAAAATGTTCGTCAGCAGCATGAGGATGTGAAACAAAGCCGAGACCAAGCCAAGGAAGAACTGAAGAATCTGAAAGAACTGCAGTCCCCAGTGACAAAAAAAATCCAAGAAACTGAAGAATATTTTAAGAGTCTAGATATGAAAATCAGAGATAAGGTAGACATTTTAACTTCTCAGTTAATGTGTGTAGTATTTCAGGTGTTCTGTGTTCAGCTTTTTAAAGTGTAAACCAATAACCTCTTTCTTTCTAGCGTGCCATAATGATGTGTTTCAGAAGAAATTTTTCTGAAGTACTCATTCCCTTGGTTCTCACTGCCTTCTCCGTGTCTCTGTTCCATTAGAAGCAGAAAAATTCAAGGAGTACATTTCTTAGTAAACCTTTGATAGCAACTCTGAAAGTCCAGTCTCTTGGTATTATAAGAGCATGCGAATTTTGTAATTCTTTCATAGAACCTTCAAAATCTTCAGGGATGTAATGTTATAGTTTCCCTAAGTTAGATACTTATATTGAATTAGTTGCCTGTTTTCACCTGTTCTGTAGTTTGGGTTTGTGGATGCTCTGTTTATCTTCTTAAAATGTAGCCAGTTTGGGTGGTTAATTTAAGCTAAATTACAGCTTTTCTGGCCTAAAAGCATTCCTCTAATATTTAACCTAATTCCATAAGTAGAGTACAATTTTTTATTAGACAGTAATCTTCCATCAGCTGTGAATACTTTTATGCATAAGAGAATTTAATGGTAAACCTGCCTGTGCCTTACAGCTTACTCTCTGGTTTTTTGAATAGCTGCTCTCTCTGGGGATATGGAAAATTACTATTTCTGTATGACAAATAGGAAAGTGGAAAGTACTGCTGTTCTCCGAGGGTTTTAACTATGATGTACTATTCAGGCTGCAGAAGTCATTGTATGCATAGGCTGCACAAATTTTTAATGGGTAACCAAAGTTAAGTGATAGCATGAGAATGTTTGCTGCAGTGAATTCTGTTGAAGATAACTGATCAGATCAAAGGATGTGGTGGGGAGACACTTGTGATGACTGTAGAGGACTGTTGTCATGAAGCGTCTTGCAGAATCAGTGTCTGCAACTTCAGTGGCATTTAGTGCACTGTGAGCTAATACACTGTCCATGTGCTTTCTTTAAACAAGCAAACAAACACCCTTCCCCCGAAACAAACAAAAAACCCCCACAAAACCAAACCAGAAAGACCAGACAAACAAAAAACAGATTGTTGTTCACACCACTTTTTTTGTTGTGATGTGAACTGCACCAAGCAATACTGCTTACCCAAAAGTATGTTATTATTATTACTAAGAAAGCCCTTTGCTAAATGTATCCTTTGAATTTTGTGCTCCACTGTACTGCAAGTGTTTATTATGCTCTGATTCAAAAGACCTAAATGTTTAAAAATGTTGCTTTTTATTGAAGTGGGCTTTTGGGGCTGTGGTTGGGGGTTTTTTATTTGTTTTGTGGGGTTTTGTTTCTGTTTAAGACTAAGTGTACTTCCTTAGAGGAAAGTTAACAGCTTGAAGCTTTAAATTAATTTTCATAATTCAGTAAGGGCCTTCATGCTTGTGCTCTGTTTTCACTGCTTGGTATTACCCTGCTAGGTTTTACTCATATCTTTCATTTTAATTCATGTTATACTAATACATTTTTTCAAACAGGAAAGAATTCTACTGAACCATTGCTACCATGATTCTTAGAAGTATATGGCTGTATCCATATAAAAGTTATCCTCTGTTGATATGAGTTACACTCTATGTGAGAAGCGTAGGACAAAACAGTGAGCACTTTAGTTTTAACTTGCAGGAAGCATGCTCAGCATAGGCTATTTGCTACAGAACTGTGAAAGAAAAATTGGGGGAATATACTAGCTGATTGAGTCACACTCCTGAATCAACATATTTTTCTGCTCAGTCTGAACTTATGGAGTATGGCTTTCACACATTAAACATTCACAAGGTTAACAGTATGCTGAAGTGGTGTTTAATTTGGGCCTAGAGAATGAATTAGGTGTATTTTGTTCTGCAGTATTCTAGAAGCGAAAAAGATGGGAAGAAGGAAAGATGCTACATTTGAAATAAATAACTTACAGAAGACTTACTGAGATATTCTAATACTGCTTTCCAGACATTATTTACCATTATTTTGATTGTAATGTATAGCTGATACTGTCTTGTATATAATATTGTAATGAGACATTTGGAAACCTGAGTTTTGTTCTAATGTTAAACAATACATTCAAGTCTAATTTTAATGGTTAATATTCCATCTTGAAGAAGCCCCCGTGGAGCCCAAAGTCATGGGAAAAGTCTTAAGGGAATATATTATATACCTGGTTATGGCATGAACAATTTATATGACATCAGACAAGTTAACGAGATGTTAGAGGTGTATTGCTACTTTTTGAACTTTTGTGACAGTAGCTCTTTTTTGGATACTGAAATCCATTTCCCTCCTACATACTTTCTTAATTGGGCTGTGAAAATGAAGTTCTTTTAAAGAAGAATCAGTGCTGCTTGCACTGTCAGGAGATAGTTTTGACTTAAGGCAAAACCTTAAGGCTTTTAAGTACCGTACCTTAAAATTGCTTATATTGCCCATTCTTCATTAGTTCTTCACTTTTTGATAGATGCTGCTTGAATTTACTGTAACTTAGAATTTTATTTTTGTAGACGCAAGCATTTGTTGAGCATTTCACAGATAAGTATGCTGTCAGCCAGCAGGGATTGATTAATGAATGATTTTATTATAAAAATAGTATAACTCTATTTTTGGCCCAAAAGTTGGTTTTTTTCAAGCCAAATTTGAATTTGGCGTTGAGGGAAAGCAGTTTATGTTTTAAGTCCTTTCTGTTTCAGACACATGAACCTGTAGGGAACATAATTGTCTTCAGGCCCTTTGGTCCAGGCTTACATCCATTATCAAATAACTGTAATCCTGACTTTTTCTTGAGGTCTTGCTCTTGGCTTGAGGATATATATATGTGAGAGCAGAGATAAACCACCTATTCATGATGTCTTGTTTGCACTTTGTTGGCAAAAAGCCAGGTGCGGTGTTACAGATTTTGCCTGGAAGGAGCTGTACTGAAAGTAAAGACAGAGCTAAATCTGGGAAGAAATTAATGTATCGAGACATTGCATGACTATTTCTCTTTTCTCTCTGTGTTAAAACCCTTTCAAGGATTTGGTTAGACTAAGAATTCTTAGTAAAATTTTGAGCTTTGGGTGTGTACGACGTGTGGATTCTGGAAAACAAGAAATCAGCCCTTTTTCTAGGAAGAGGTTGATAAAATTGTATGAGAGAAGCCTAGAATAGTTTCTGCTTTAGGCTCTTTAAAGGCATTTGCACAGAGTGGACTATGCAATGCAATTTTTTTAGCGGTATTTGACAGTATAAAGTAGTGTGTTGTGGTTGTACTATGAAAACCATAACGACAATTACAGTTGTTAATCTGTTCTGTAAAGTAGGTATATATAAATGTATGATAACTGAAAATATAATGATAACTGAAAAATTGAATTCCAGTTCCTTACTAGTGTCCTGATTTTGAGAGCCTTCAGAATTGTTTTGTGAATATTTTGGGTCAGTTTCCTGGGAGAGTGCTTCCTCTTCATAGTACCTGCCTGAGGTCTTTGGAGAGAGCATCATAGAGTAAGAACTGCATTGCAGTCAACTGAAAGACCAAGATGTGTTACTCCATGTTGTCTTCATGCAAACAGCTGTAGAGTCAGGGTCTTAAATCTTTGTGCATCTTCCAGGTTGTGGGAGGGAAAAGATTCTGCATTTTTGATGTGTCTTAGTGTTCTCAGTGTGACTTGGTTGGTAGGAAGACATTTCTTCCAGCAAGAGTGCTGTGGCTATTTGTTTCCATGTCTGCGCTGGAATTTACTTAACAGTCCTTCCATCCTTCTGCAGTGTTCCAGTATTCTATTCGCACTGTTTTCAGCCTTGAGGGTTCAGGGAAGGAAGAATTAAGTTTGTAGAGAAAGTGTAGTACACTTTCACTGTGTTCAAGGCCCAGCTGTACATGTGCCTGGGCAACCTGATCTAGTAAGACCTGCTTTGAGCAAGGGATTGGACTGAGTGACACCCAGAAGTCCCTTCCAACCTATATTATTCTACAACTCTGTAGAAGCTGAGAAGGATAGGGAAGGAGCACAGACATGGATGCCTACACATGAGCCAACAAGTTGTCAAGCTCAGCTGTGTAGCATATAGCTTTAGTACAATGCACTTCAGAGGTAGGATGACTGACAAATTCTGTTTTGGCTGTCCTGTGCCTAGGAACTTACGCCTTTCTTACTTTGAGTATAAGCTTTCCTTGGTAAAGTTAGTTTGGGAAAAGAGGCAAGAACATTTAATAAGTGTAAGGATCTGAATGTAACATTTTATTGATTTTGAGGATGGAGTTATTTTAATTTCAGATTACATTAGGAGACTTCCTCTGTCAATCATACCTGAATTTGCAGATCTATAGCTGTTGTGAACAGTTTATACGCCATTATTCAGTTCTTCACAAATTGCTGAAAGTATATGTTACAGATACAAGTAAGAATAATAAGAAACCGGTGAGTATGACTTTGTCGGTAATAAAATGTAGAATAAATGCTTAGTTATGCATATGTAGAATGTTCTTTAAAATATGATGGCTTTTTACAACTATAACTAACTGAATTTATGACTATCTGATTTAAATATCTTGCTGTATGCAGGCTACTGAAATCAAAGACACTTCTCAAAAATGTAAACAGAAGCAAGATGCTTTGGAGATGAAAGATAAACAAGTAAGTATTGATATTTGTGACTTTTTTGGTGTTTCTTTGCTAATGTATTGATTCAATACTAGCTATAGCGTATGCTGCATTCGTATGGCAGAACGCTGCTTCTTGAATTATGCAGTGAAACACAGATATGGGGGGGGGGTTGTCTGCTCTTCTGTTAGCAGAGAGGGAAATTTCTCTGAAGAGGCTGCAAGTGCTTCCATACTTCACTCCCTCCAGTCCTTAAAACGCCTGTTAGTCAAACAGGTATTGCTATGGGACAGGTGTATGCTACATAAAATCAGTAACCTTAATGCAACAAACTTTGGAATAGACAGTGTGTGTATATATACTATATATTACAGGTTTTCCTTGAAAAGCTACAGCCTCTATAGCACAGTAATGCACTCAGCATTAAACATGCCCTCAAATAATCTGTCTGAGAGACTAGGTTTATTGCTTCTGTTAAGTGTACATGTCCAGCATTTTTTAAAAAAAAAAAACAAAAACAAAAACAAAAAAACCACAAAGATGTATTGTAAAACAAAATTTCATCTAAGCACTTGGCCAAGAACTTTATAAATTCAATGTATAAGGGTGCAAAGTCAATGTTGCACGTTGGGTTTGTGCTATAGGTTTTATGCAATCTTAGATGAGCTCTCAAATGTGTTAAGGAATATCTTAAGCTTTAAGCTTCTGGTTTTGTAAAAATAAAGGAACTCAAAAATTTAGTTAAAGGCTTGATTGTATTTTTGCTTAAATGTTCCTAAATCTTAACAAAATCTTGTCAGTTCTTCAACTGTCATAAGTCTATTAGAACTGTAACAGACTCTTACGGTTTTAGTGCATGGTCACATCAGCATTTAATACCAGTTGTAAATGTACCCTAGTTATTTGTTGTAGATTTCATATACTAAACTCGTTTAATGTTTGGAAATACTCAAAATTCTTAGATTGAAGAAATTCATCAAGCTTTGAGAATGAAAAAAGATGAAGAAATGGACAGACAGAGGAAAATACACAACACTCACAAGATGATAGAGGACTGGAAGAATGAGCTCAATACAATGGCAGCCTGTGAGAATCTTCAGCCACAAACTGATGCTGTTAATAATGAGCTGAAAAAACTACAAGAAGAAAGGGCAAATATTGATAGTGATATCAGTGATCTAACAGCAGAGAAAATGAACCAAGAGAGGGAAAAGAAAAGTGAGTTACTTGGACTTCTGTTTCTTTTTTTTCTTCCCTTTTTTTTAACAAATGTTCTTACAGAATCTTCTTCTTGTCCTGCTGTAGTGAAATTATTTGAAACATTTACCTCAAGCCTCATAGTTGTATCTCACATGTATAGCAGTGCTCTTGTCTGTTATCAGTTTCATTAAAAGTAACTGAAACCACTTTCAAAATAGAAAGAAGAAGATTCAAAAGTGGCAGTTGACCTTAAAACTATCCTTCCAAAAAACTAGTTGCCTGTGATCTCTAGGTAAGGAGACTACTTTGCCAGTTTAGGTTTTTTCTGTTGTTAAATGAACGTGCGTACTGTTAGCAGGATATAAAAACCCAGACCTGAAATAAAAGCAGTTTGCTTTAAGGATGCAGTGTTTAAAATTATCTCTTTGGCAGTATGTTAGCTACTGATGCTGCTTTTGTCCTTTCTAGATAAACTTAAGCTAACCTTAATTATGGTAAATTCCTTTATACTAGCCTAGGATTTACAATTAGTTCTTTCTAAGACACAGAATTCAAAAATTATAGCTTGACGGATAAGGGATGTTCTATATATTCCTCAGTGAGGGTAGTACATTTGCACGTACCTATCTGTCTGGCACTTAGCTTGTCACAGAATCCAAGAAGAAGCAGGTATAGAGAGACTGTGCGACCTTGGGAAGGAGACACTATATATTTTACCTTGAGAAGCACAGAAAGTATTCAATCTCTGTTTCTCCTGAACATAAATGCTTTTGCACACAATCTATTGCCACACATTTGGTTTTCTGCGAGCACGAAATAACACTCAGAGATTTCATGTTGCTAGTCCCACTACCTCTTTCCTCTTGGGGTGTTTTCGGTTTTAAATACAAAGGTAGAACAAGTTTTGAAGAGAGATATTTTTAGGACTAAAATCCTGTTTTTACTGTGCTACCACATTTTGTTATACTTTGGGTAAGTCTTCCATTTTATTTTAGATTTTAAGCTTTAATAGTTCTTAAGTTTTCTTTAGAAGAAGCAGCATCCTTATTGTGGGAATAGAAACTCTTAATTCTTACAATCTCCTAACAACCTTACTGCTGGAGTAGCATAGTCAATATTGGGAAATGCTAGTTATAATGTGTACTTGCTGTGGACTCTGTTCAAGAAACTGCCTTAAATTACAGGAATAATTGATCGCCTTGGACAGCTTAATAATATAATGAATATGAAGGAAGAGAATCTTAAAGGGAGATTCCGAGACACACACTCTGCTCTTATATGGCTAAGAAAGAACAAAGACAAGTTTAAAAAAAAAGTTTGTGAACCCATGATGCTTGAAGTAAGAAAATTTACTTGCATATCACTCTAACCATGTAATGTTTAGTTTATTTATGCCTTGCAAGACTTCGAGAATGACTTAAGACTTTCAAGACACATCTTGAAATTTACAATTACATGTGGGATACATTAGCACAGTGAACTATTTGTAATTTTAATTCTTTAGGCAATGTAGTAATAATATTATGGATGCGGAGGGGAAGATTGTCAACAAGGATGAGGAGAAGGCTGAGATACTTAATGCCTTCTTTGCCTCAGTCTTTAATAGTAAGACCAGTCATCCTCAGGGTATTCAGACCCCTGAGCTGGAAGACAGGGAACAAGAGCAGAATAAATCCCCCATAATCCAAGAGGAAGCAGTTAGTGACCTGCTACACCAACTGGACAGCCACAAGTCTACGGGGCCAGGTGGGATCCACCTGACAGTGCTGAGGGAGCTGGCGGAGGAGCTTGCCAAGCC
>VYXH01000037.1:297581-346800 GCA_013397275.1 Burhinus bistriatus | reverse complement strand
AAAAAAAAGGGCTAGTTAAGCTGGCATTCATGAATTAGTGCTGTAATGATATGGTTAGAGGATGAGGCTTCTGAGCAGTTGGGGAGCTGTTGGTAAAATGTTAATAGTTCAAGTGTTATGTCTTTGGCACCCAGAATGTGCCATCAAATAATCTGCAGTCCAAAACTTAGTGCTGAGGACTCTGTGAGGAGCAAGTAAAACATCCCTATATGACGCCTCTCTGGGAAACATTGTGATTTTGGTCTGTAGAATGAAGGCTTAGCCAGACTGTTTGCCTGAAGAAGCCCTGGGTGTTTTTCTTCATATGGGTCCTGGACAGAAACAAGGAAAGGGAAAATAATTTGGCAGAAGAATCTGGGCAAATGATCAGGGAGAAAGCCTTAAGGAAGACCACTTACGAGGCTTATTAGAAAACTGAAGGTAGAGTTTGAATAGAAGAAACAAAAGATAAAACCTAGAGTGGCATTCTCTGTTCATATAAAATGTTTATTTTTTTAAATAAGGAAATAGTTTATAAAGTCTGAATTTGTGAATAACTTCTGTGGAAATCTAGTGCTGAGTTGCCAGAAGAGAATACCTTATGCTAATATCAGTAGAAGGCAAATAAAAAGAATGCTGCCTCCAATACAGACAGAGGTCCTTTGTGTCATCTAGGATACTCAAAATGGGCTCTCATCTAGGCAGCAAGAATATTCCTTCATCACAGAAGAACACCAAAAGCTGTTTATGCTGAAAAGCCATTTTTTTTGTTGTGATCAAGGTGTTCAGTTTTAGGAAACTTTTGCAAATGAAAAACTCTTCCAACCTTTGTAACTATTGCGTATATTATGTTGCACAGCTTGGGATGGAGGAGAGGAAACTGTTTTCCAGATGGTCTCCTCCTCACTGTATCTGAGCACAGCTTTGACATAATTGGCAATCTGTCCCTGCATGGTCTCTCTCAGATGGAGGCAAGGAAAAAAGAGATGGTGGTGTCAACACAACCTCCCCTCCCCGCCACTGTGGAAGACTGCTCAGAGGAGGTGGGCACAGGCAATCGGCTCATGTATCTCAGGAGAGAAAGCAAGGAGTAACAACAGCTATCGCGAAGAAAGCTGAATTTAGGTCAACACAAAGGGGACTGGAGCGTGGGCTTTGTTTTAGATCAGCTGGCTATTTCAGTTGACTGGATCAACTGGCTGTATAATCGAATTTTTAAATTTCATTTTTGTATTTATTTTTTCTTCCCAAGTTAATCAAGAATGTGAATGTTTCCTGAGCTAACCAGACCAACATGGAGGAAGTCCCTAAGTTGCCCAATAGAGTATAACTACTGAATAGCCAACAGGATGAACTTTGAAGATAGCAATGGGCTTGAGCTGGATTCAACTTAAGTATTCCTTCCTGGTGACTGGGGATACCCAATACCATGACAGTGAACATATAAAGACCAGTAATAAAAATCATATTTGTATTGTGATATAACTGTATATTGAATTGCTATGTTCTGCTTGTATTGTGAGTTTTGCTACATTGTCATATGTCTGCTCAATCAAAATCCAGTGTAACATGAAAGATCTTCAAATAATTAAGTTTGCTATTAAACATTAAACCATCCACATGTGGAATATCTAAAAGAAGCTGCTCAGAGTGTAATGGGCTCTGACAGGGCATAAAAAGGAGTTTTATTTTCAAAGTCTGTTTTTCAGCTCCTGTAGACACGTCAGTCTGGGCAGGGGAGAAAGGAGGGGGGAATCAGTGGCATTGCTAGTGTGTTATGTTCCATTGCTATTTCTTGATGTTGCTTTGTGTTAAAATTAGTCTTACACAGATGAGTGTTTTGTTATGCAAGTAAGAGAGTAGTTCTTAAAAAATAAAAGAATACCGATTTCTGATAATTGGCGATCAGCTACTGTACACATAAACATGTTTAGTTTGCCACTAGGTGCCCCCACAACCATAGAAATGTTAATTTTAAAAGACTGATACAATAAAATCTTTTTGAAGAAAGTGTAGGCAGTCAGAAACCTTTCTGACAAGTATTATTTATTCTATAGCCTATATCGAAGATCCGATAATGCTATGAAATTGTTGGGTTTTACAAGTTATGTAGCTTTAAAGTGCTTTTAAATGCAGTTAAACTAAGTGTTCTTTTTTTTCTTCTGCATCTTGAAATAGTCCATTATCACCATATTTTATTTTTTTTTTAAATAAAACCCAAGTAGTGTGTATAAATGGTTGTGCAATTAGGTTGGTATGTCAGTCATAGCTCTGTATGGGATCGATTGCCTAAAAGAATCATTCTTCCAAAACAGAAACTTCTATCTGAATGCTAATTCAAGGTCACATATGTAATTTTTTGGCTGGGACAGGATAGCTGAAGACTGGGGATAGGGAAAGTTTTTGGCTTCTATGCAACCGGGTCTACTTGCGACAGCTTAGAAGGATTCAAGTCTATGCTTAGAGGTCTAAATAAAATGACATGTTGGCTTATTAGAAACATTTGTTACTTATATTTTGCTCAGTGGTGGACTATGTTAAAGTGTGGCAGAAAAAGGTTTTGGAGAGGGAAAAATAATTTGGATTTGTCCCTGTGTTTATACTTTGACGCGCCTTATTAACGGGATATGACCAGTTAACACTGCATTGATGTTTTTACAGGAGTGCTCATGTGTTAGCTAGGGGTCTGTTCTTTCTGCCAATTCTAAACCTTACGTTTGATAGTGACACTAAAAACAATAAACTATTGAAAAGAGCCCTATGTGAAATCTCTAAAGCTGTGGTAAGCACTGAGTGCTTACATATGAACACTTACACTGTTTGGGAGTAATCTTTATTATTTCTCTTGTCTTGCTATGTATGCTTTTATCAATATTTGGCCATCATCTTTCCTTAATGTGGAGGGAATAATAAAGTTTTACAGAACCATAAGATGAGAAATTTGAGGGGAAGAAATGGACACATTTGATTTGAGGCAAGCATCACTAAGTCTTCAGCTGTGAGGCCTAGAAACCACAGTCACTGCAAAATAAACATTTTTGTTTCCCAAGACAGAGAATAGACTGCTAATCCATGTAGTCCATCAATCAAGAGCACAGCTCAAGAAAGCAGCTACTTAACTATTCTGTGTGTTTGAAAATAAGAATGGTTAAGATGGTGGCTGCACTTTGATTTGTATGCCTCAGCTTTTTTACTTCATGGTGCATTAAAAAAAAAAAAAAGACATTTTCCTCACAGTGTTCTATACAAGCATTGTATATCAACACAGGAGTTAATTTGACAACAGGACACCTGGAACAAGACCTCTTTAATACTTTCTTGTGTGATTAGTACATCTCTTGCCAGAGTGAAGTGGTTCCTGACCCTCTCACAGATGTGCTTTGATCTTTCATTCTCCTGGTCTCCGATCTCACTAAGCAGCTGCATCGTTCTTCCCTCATCTTGAGATCCTGCTGTAGTCATCTCTTCTCTCTGTTTGGCCCCTCTGAGGTGGGGAATGGTGTTGGGTGATGGGCTGGAGCGGTGGTGGGAGGAAGGGTTGTGGATGGGGCCAGTGGTGAGGAGGGAGCTGGACTGTAAAAGACAGTATTGGGGTGACGTTGTGGGGGTTACAGCTTCCGTAACACAGCATTATTCAGACTAACTGAACTGTTACTGTCTTCTCCCTCCAGCCACCCATTTTGTTATTATCTTCAAGGAGCAGAAAATGACCACGGGTTGGGAGGTCCAGGAGATGTAACCTGGCTGGCTGTATGGAATAGTCAGAGTGGGCCTGGGCATGGCGTTATGCCACTGCCTGCGTGCCTGTGAGGGAGGTGTGTGTGCTGGGTGTCTTGTCTTAAAGAGGCAAGGAACGCGGGGAAGCAGTGAGTGGAGCTGCCAGAGCTGAGCTCCACCCCCTCACTGATGTAGGCAGACTTGCGTCGAAACCTCTCGCTTCAGTTTACTGCTCTATTTTGTAATGCCTTTTTTTTTTTTTTTTTAAAGTAGAAAATTAAAAATAGTTCCAGGGAAATGGGATGCTTTTTTCCTTCCTCAAGAAACATTCCTATAGACCTTATCTTGACTAGTCAGTGTTGCTTCTCCTTCTGCAAGCGCTGGAAAATTGGAAGGAAATATTGAGAAGTAAACTTTAAAATAATACTTATTTAGTCTAAAAGTTGTTCTCACAGAATATGATTTTACGTATTTGGGACTAAAAGTGAAAACAAATTTAAATTCCCCAAATCTGCTTGTGCATTCTTTAAAGATGTTATTTTCATTTCAGGAGGGTGTAAAAAAAAAAAAAGCTTCATTCATGTTAGAACTGTGACAGCCAGAGAGCTTAGAGATTACCTTTCAGAAAATTATTCTTCTTGCAGAAGATCAGAAATGAAGATTATCTTAATACATGAATTTAATGACTTCTATCCTCTAACTCATAATGTACAAAAGAAATGAAAATATCACTGGGGAAAATGCAAATTGTGCCTTGTCATGTGTGTATATAACCCTCATATGTGTGGGGTGAAGAGGTAGAAGGTATCTATTGTTGACTTTGTATTTCCTTTCTAATGGCATGGAAATTCCACAAGCGAAATATTTAACAGCTGGGTAGTTAGTTCATAAAATAATAGTGAGCACTATAAATAATTACCTAATTTTCAAAATTTTATGCAAATTAGCTGATATTAGAAGCTCTTAGAGGAAAAAAACAGACAGTTGCATAGCTGGAACAGACAGATGATCATCTGCAGTGTCATTACAGTTTGAATTTTACGTGTAATATTTCTTGTAATGCAACTCTAGTTTGTGGTTGTCTTCTGTGACTTATATTTTCTTGCTTTGAGGGTTAGGGAAGATTTTGTGATGAGAAGATTGATAAGACGGGTCATCTCTGTGAAATTTTTCATTCATATCCTAAAATCACATCTGTTAACGTATTTATAAAGAATTAATGAACTAAGTGTTACCATTTCAATTTTTCATGCTGTTTAGAAATGGACTGAGTGCGTTCAGACATGGCTTGAAATATTTAATCCAGTGGTATTGCAACTGCAGTCTAACATGGTGAAATCTCTAGAACTGTTTTTTATTTGTACCTCAAGGCCAGAAATTGCTTGTTTACTTTCTGTGACATCTCAAATTACGCCCTTTAGACTGACTGGTGAGAGGCTTTGTAGGGCGAGAATAGCTAATTCCAGAATCTTTAAAAATGTAGCTATTGTTTGTACTTTATTTCTCACCCCTCCCACACCTAGCTTTGTATGAAGAAAGACACTGCCTCCTGTAACTGTACTTGTATCTTTTTCCTACCATGTATTTGTTTAAACTGGAAGTCACTAAAACATGGAATGCACCTATCTAAATCTTTGCTCTTTAAGGCAATACTGCAATGATGATTTCTAGATAAATAGTACAAGTCTGTGCCCAGTGGAGAGGGAAGTAAAGATGGGATAAACATGAAACCAAATAACGAGTGAACTGCTCTCTTACTTAATCTTGCATTTCTTGTCAAATGTTCACATTTTACATGAAAAACTTATTGACCACTGTGGTGGTGCAACCCCCCCCTGCCACTCTCAGGCCTCTTGATACTTGGCGTGATTCCCTCCCCACCTGGGCCACATAATAATACCATGACCAGAACAATACACAATGGTCTAACATCAAAGGAAGAAAGGGTGGAGAGCAATGGACTAGAACACTACGGCAACGCCTTAGTGTACCTGGTTCCCATGGCTCCTACCATTTGAAGATAATAACTATAACTGATCACTCCTGACAACATATGGATCGTGGCCACAGAGAGGGGGGAGTACCAGGACCACAAGTCCTAACAAGTCCTGGGCTTGTGTAACCGATGGAAAGTACCGGACTATTCCATTGTCCAAGCTGGGCTGGAGTGGAAAAGTACCTGACGAAAGTCAATTATCTCAGATCCTATAAGTAGTGATTCTAGTGAAGACCCTTTGAGCTCTTCTGGATCGCAGCGGGCTGTGGCCAGTACCTCCCCTGAGTCGGGACGCTGCCTCAGGCAAACTTCGCAAAGGCTAAGGTACCAGGGTGAGACAATCCTTCTTGAGCCTCAATTACCACCTGTTGAGGAATGCTGATGCATTGTGAGTATTTACTCTATCTTGGAAGGGAAATTTTAACTATAGGCTAGCCTCTCTTTCATCCACCTCTCCATTTATATGTTTGTATGCATTAGCTTTATGGATGTGGATGTTCTTCCATTTTCCGTGCATGTGTAGGAGTTAAAAGGGGTACCTGCTGATTCAATAAGTTGTGCGATATTAAAAGATCTTCGATCTCAGCGGTTATAAACTGTAGTGTGTGTGTGTTTGTGTAAATGTGTGCGTGTGTGTGCGCTCATATGCTTTGTTTATATGTACATACATTAATCTGAAATCTGTGCTTTGCTCTCATATATATACTTATTGGTTTGGGATACCTTATAGTAAGTTAGTGTGAATCTTGTCATCTTCAAATCTGTAATCAAATCGCTGTTAATTTATTTAATTAAATCACTTTGCAAATCTTTAATTCAGTTAATGATTAAGTGCTGCTAAAACTCAATCTCTTGATCTGCCTCAAAACACAAATAAAACTGAACTGCTGCTAAATCATAACTGAGTCTGATACTTCCATCCCATGACAGCCACTTGAGTTGGGGTACTAAAATTGAATGTCTCAGTGTGTATCAAGCTTGCATATGACAATATCCATATACGTAGGTATTGTGTGTCATGATATTTGTCCTGTGGAAATGTCAGCATGTATTAAGCAGAATAAAATCATTGCATTAGCAGTCAGACCAAAATATTTATTTATATAAAAGCCATTCAATTCCCCTAAATTATACAGAAAATTTTAAAGTCCTCATCCTGCAAGAGCCCTTTCTGGACAAAGGTGTCCTCACCTAAAGAGTTTCCGTTGTGTTTCAGGCCTTAGTTCAATAACTTATCTCCCTGACTAAAATGTTGAATATTTTAGAACTGAAAGCCTTTTCTTTATTCCCTTTGCTTACTTCATTTCAGTTTTTGTAGGCTTTGTTCTTTGAGTCACTGCTGACTTGCATGTTAGGACTTTCAAAGAAAGCTGCATCTTACCTTGGGAACACAAGCGAGCTAATTTTCCACCTGATGTTAAAGTCATATAAATTACCTTTTACTAAGCATTCCTTGTTGTTTTGATTTCCTTGAAGCATCATGGGGAAATCATGACTACAATTTCTTGTGTAACGGGTCTGACAGATACCCTTAATCAGTAGAGAAAATAGGTGGAATAAAAAGGAGTCAGAGTCCATCAGATCCTGTTGTACTAAATATCACTAGAGAGTATATATGTTGAGAGCCTGACTGCAATCTCCTGTGAGCTGTTCTTCATTCTCTGCCCAACATCCTGTAATTTAGACCTGAAGAGCTAAACTAAATTCGCTTACAGAAAGTCTGCTGATTGCACAAAACAGCAACGTCAGTACAAAGGGAATTTTCTCTACTCTTCATCAGACTATCAATGGACTGTGGTGCTGCAGGATCTTGCATGTTTAAGAATAGGAGAAGAAGGGAGGAGAAGCAGATGACTGGTTTTTTTGCAGCTTTTTCAGCTGACTCGGAACCCACAACTGAGAGGAGCCCAGGGGAGTGAGCAGTGCTCACCCAGCCCTTCTAGCACAACTTCTCTGGCTACCATGGGACCTTGTAAAGATGTATTTCTCCTGCCTCTGCCTTCTTGCTGACTCATATTCCTCCATACAATGAGCACCTGCAGATCTGACTAGTTGCTCTGAGACTATTCTTTCAACAGGGAAAAGTATGCAACAAATTCATAAGCAGCGCAGAAACAATCCAGTGCTGAAATAAGCATTTAGCATCCTTCTGAGGGCACAATACCTGCCCCGTGAGGGGTGAAGAGGCAATCATTGTTTTCTATTTCAGTTCTTGATTATTTCCATTCTTATTTCAATTTAGAGTTTGCACTGTTAGTAGCTCTTACTACCTGTGTCTGATTTCTGGGTATTCCTGCCAGCCTGATTTGAATTCCATGTGGGGGTTGTTTTATTGGATCATGCATTAAGTTAAGATAAACCAATAACTCTGGTTCCTGTGGAGCTGGAACATGAAGGGAAAAAAATTCTAGCTTTGATATCTGAACACAAACATCCCAGTCTTAAAAGTGGCTAGTCTTTGTAATGTTTGCCTGACCTACTGATGTGTTATTGTTCGTAAGGGATAGCAAATGATGAAACCTAACCACACTGCGTATTACAGCTCTTTTTTTCTTCTCAATGTATGACAGCCACATTGATTTGACAACCAGTATGTCTCCCCTTGTCCTGATATTTGTACAATATCTTGAAGGATTTAGGAAAATAAGTGGTCTGAATCATCTATTGAAGGGTAAGCAGAGATATTGTAAATTGCAAGTTTACAGAAAAGTGCCTGAATTTTCTAATTTTCCTGTAAATTATTTCTATTTCATCTGGAATTGGTCTTAATCAATACAACATCATATTTTATAATAAAAAGTGTATTTATAAGAACTTAAAGCACCTCCAATGAATTAACACATTCATCTTCATTGTTCATTAAGTGGGGTTTTTTTGTTCTTGAATCTGTCTAGTAATAATGAGAAGAGTTATTCAAATGCTGGATCTAACTATTCTTTTTCCTAGGTGCAAAACTTTACCTGTGGTAGTACCTTTAATACTTCATGGGAAAGTAATGATTAAAGAAAACTTCTGTTATGTATTTGAGAAGGGAAACTTTGACCATCTTGTCTGAACTTTCTCAAACGGTAAGCCTCATGCAAAGACAGGATCAAAGAGGAAACTAAGGTTTCAAGTCCTGAAGATCCATTAATAAACCACATTTTTTACTATGACTTCAGACAGAAAGACTACAGTGTGTACTCTTCAAGGCCTTTCTGCAATGCAAACCAATGTGTTGTGAGTCAGGATGATTGGGAGATCTTCGAAAGCTCACTTAATCTGAGCTAAAACACTGAAGGTTGGGCACCTGTTGTTTGTCATCTGGATAAGACACTAAAGGAGGTGGGCTGTTCTTCAGTTCTTGGTGTCTTCAAATTGAGTCTCAAAGCTTTTGGCTAAAAAGTTCCTTCCAAAAAGGTAAAACACAAAAAGGTTAATAGAGGGAAATGTAAGGTGGAACCTGATTACTTAAGGAACATGTGGGAGACTACATCAAAATAGTCTTAAAGTCCCTCTTTTGGCCTTAAATTCTGTGTACCTGTTTTCTTGAATCTATGGACGTGGCCTTAAATGATGATGGCAGAGAAGCTATAAGTGGATAAAGCTGAAGAGATACTGAGCCTGGAAAGAAAAAACAAACAAACAAACAAACTAAAAGCCCCTACTGAATACTGCTGCAAACTACTACTGCTGCAATAGCTAGTACTACGTGAGCTAAGCTGAGTGCATCTAAAGACTAAGTTGTTCATGGCTTCTGAACTTGCCACTATTTAAGTGTTCAGCCCTCCTCCTAATATTGTGCTTTTTTGTTAGGATCACACCTATACTGCTGGTCTTACTGAGCAGTCTTTGGAGCAGAGTTGGGATGGTCTAGGTAAAGCAAAACAGATATTATAATTCTAATGGCTGAGGAATTTGAAAGTCAGGTAGGTGATATTGACATGTTGTGATGGAAAACCTGGTTGCTGGTAGCAGTTACCCATATAGTTGAACAGAAGTCTTTGAACTTTCATTTAAGGGAGTCGTGATCTGGGCAGCTCATTCAGACTTTAGTTGCAGTAAGGACAATGATATGGTAGTAACTTGAACAGAACTGCAGCCTCAATTATTAAGGACAGGTTACAAAGCTATTATTTTTTTCCATCTTTTCTTGATCTGTTTTGGCAATTATATATGGAAGATGGACGTGAGAGCACAGGGCTGCAGCTATGACTCCAACAATAAAGGGTCTGGGACTGAAAGATTTTGGCAGCTGTCACCTTCCTTTGGCAGCCCCTTTGCAGCCCTACAAACACTGGGTCTCTGTGCTTTCTCTCTTGCCTAACCCTAACCCAGATGGCACGCGTGTTTTTTTACATCATGTAGCTCTTGAGGAAAGACTGGACTTGACTTTGGAAACATGTCATGCTGTTGTTTGTCCACCCCAAGAACATACTTTGCTAGCAAACCCTTTTTCCAGAGGGGACATTTAAGTTGGAAGTACTGAGCACTCACCGTGTGGCTTTCTACTTCAGTAACACTTAGGCTTTGACTGAAGCTTGTCAGGTTTCGTGGCTTCTAAAATCCAGTCTGGTGAAGAAAGGTATGGTGGAAGAGCTGATTTGTCTCTTTATCTCCTAATATGATTCCTGCAGTTTCTGTTCCTCTTTTGCTGGATGAGAACATACTAATCTATGCTTCATCTTGAAAATGAAGTTCACTCTTCCAAATAAACCTTTTCTTTTCTTTTTCAAATTACCATTTGTTAGATCTTTATCTGCCTAATGAATCCTGCTTGGAACTTCCAATGGACTATACAAGTGTTTAAAAAATAAATCCTCTTTCTGTTGAACTCCACTGTTCATGACTTTGTCAGATGAGGTTATTTGTGGGCCAATGATGGCTGATGGTATTGTTTTCTCCTCCTTCCCAAGAGCAATTAATTCCAGAACCTTACAATTCAGTGCCAGAATCAAGCTACCTACTTACTTAGAGCTGAAAACGTGCATCTGCTTAGTATCAGAGGCACAGAACAAGATAATCACTTGCATAGGTATGCTGAGCTATATATCTAATGTATTAAAATTGTGATTACTTACATTTCATAGCTTTGATTGTTTTTTGTAATTTTTCACTGTAACTTTTTAACATCTCTTGTTACTATGTTATGCTTTGCTGTTCTCTTCTATCTTACCATTTTGCTTCATTTTGTAAGTAAATGTGTTGCAATATAACAAGATTTACTATACAAAAATCTGTTAATTTGGCAACTTTTTAATTGCTCATAAGCCAGTCATAGACATGTTGCTAATAGATGTATCCAGATGGATTTTTAAGGAAGCTACAGAAGAGGTATGGAAAGCTTAGACTGTGTCTCTTGTGGTGCATCCTCACTGTACAAAACTGCTTGATGAAAGAAACATTTATTAAGAAGCTGCCGCTTCTCATTTAATTATATAGGTTTATAAAAATTCTTGACAGTGCCCTTCAGACTATTAGAATTTGTCTTCATTTTCTGGGGGAAATTTCAAGTTTGATTAATACGTTTAACACTTATTTGTCCCATTGCTTAATGTTCACTTAGATTACTCTGTGAACTGGAAAGTTTTTTACATTTTTTTTTGTTCCAATCCATTCAGATTTGGTGTGTTTTATGAGGGAATAGAGTTTGATTCTTTATGTCTAGTGTGATTCTGTGGTTTAGTTATGTTTTTTAATACCTTCTGTCTCAATATGATCCTGAAGGGCTACTTTGAGTAAGAATGTAAAAAGTCCTGAGATGAGGTCATGTAGTTATATTTTTTTTATAATGTACAGAAAAAGAATTGTACAAATGTAGCTGAAGCAATATGTAGGTGGGTTTTTCTTTTCTGTCAAATTCCTCAGCATTTCTTTAACAAATGATGATTTTGCCTTCTGCTGTTATTTAAGGCTCAGAGGGATCTAAATTTTGCTTGTTCTCTTGTTTACCTCATCAGATGTCTACTAAATGTTAGTTTGGGAACCTTTACTTTTGGAGCTGATGGAGGTCTGGCCCCCTTCTGGAAGTAGGCTTATCATCTATGGTGCATTTGGCTTTACGTTAGCATTTTACCAGATAGGCAGGTCTAGTTCCACTTTGATGTGTGAAGGGTGTTTGCTAACAAAAGACATGGGGTAAGGGCACAGGATATGGAAAAAGGATGTTTGTTTAGAAAGGTAGAGAAAAAAATCATCCAAAACCAGGCTCTACCTTCTAAAACTCAGGAGATGTGCATTAATAAATGTCTTGGTCTCCGGGTTCTTTGAAAACACCTCGAAAAATTTTAGGGCTTTTTTCACATAATGAGTTACAGGCAGTTATGCATTTCAAGGGAGAGGTAATGTTAGCTCTAAAACATCCAGAAAGGTCCAGGAGAGGGGCTCATAAATCAGCTTGGCTGTGGAGCCACCTGGACTGGACAATAGGACTCTGGTTCCCCTTAAGAGAGAGCCATGAAGGAATGTGGGAGCAGCTATGGGCAGGTTAGATGGTATATTTGTAATTTCAAAGGGATTACTTTGTATTTTCTCCATTTGGACTTCGACTAAAAAAAAACAGCTGAGGACATTTTTAAACTCTTTGACAATTACATGGCGTTCTTGACTGTCCAGTAGGCTAAAATTAGTGTCTGTCTTCAGTGAGCAGGAAGACTAACATCTTGAGAAAAGTTCTGAAGTGATCTCAGATCTGAAGAATAAGTCATGTTGTCAGTGTTTTGACTTTTCTTTGGCATTCTGCTTGCCTTTGCTGAAAATTATTGATCTTTAATAAGAACTAAGAGAGAAAAGATGAACAGTATGATATAAAGTACACATAACTAACTTTCCATTTCTGTACTAAATCACAGACCGAATAATAGAGCACTGAAGAAGAACAGAAAATTAATGTGAATCCATAGAAAACTGTGGGATGTGACTGGTTTTTAGACATGCTTTCAAAAAAAATTATTGCTGCATCCAGGAGCAAGGCTTTAGTTTGCTTTTCTAGACTATTTTTATTATTATTTAGAAAAAGCCTACTTACAGTTTTTCACACATAGTTACAGCTATAATTATTAATTCTGTTGACCTTTTACAGGACAATTCAAAATTCCAACTGTTCTCAGGGGTTACAAACACAGCTCATGTAGTAAATATTTTTTTTTTCAGCTAGAATGTCTTGTGTATTCTAAGTACTGAACAAAACAACATAGTCGTGGTCTGTGTACGTGCATGTATTACACCTTTTCAAACAACTATTTTAAAATGCTGCTCCACAATATTTCATAATACAGAGACAATTTTGCTCATAAGTATCAATTTGTTAAAGAGCTCAATTCTGTGAAGGCTTTCAAAAGCAATATGGCAAGTTTGAGGAAGGTGTAGTTCAAGCAATCTTAATTTAAATACTTGACACATGCCATTGTCTTTGGACAAAACCTGGCTGTACACCTTCAGAAACATGTTCTGGTATCCAGGACCCCCTGCAGGGCACAGCTGAGCCCCTCAGCTAAATGGTGATGCCCCTGGGAAAACGCATTTAAGAAAGAGCAAGAACACTGGACAGAGAGAGAGGAGTAAGAAAACAAACGCCTGAATGCAGTTTCAGTGTTTCCATTTGGTATTTTACTTCAAATATAGGTCTCTGACTTTGCTGCCTGAGATACCAAACCAACCTTTTTAATATTCCACTGGCTACAGAACATCAGATTGATGGAAATTTCAGTTTAGCCATTACCTACCATATAATTTGCTAAGTCTAAGTTTTTGAACCTATGTGTTTTGCAAAAGGAGCACATTAAATGAATCATGATATAAAACCAAGTTTCAGCTCTGTGGGAGAAACTACGTGCTTTTGAATTTTCCCTTGTTTCCCCCTCTTCTATTGCATCTCAGTAATATTTTCTGAGAAAATAGTATCTCCAACTAACGTTTCTTATCATCACGTGTCTGTCTTTAAAAAGAGCGTTTCTTTTCAAATCCATCCTTTGCTTTTATCCTGTACTGAGCTTTGTTCAGTTTCTGACAGGCGGAGCTGGCAGAGGTTCATTATCTGCTGCCCAGAGATTGCCCCACTTGAACCGGTAAGAAAAAGCTCGTCAAAATTTGATCGCCCCCTCAGCTGGGCAGAAATCTCAGACAGCAGCTCCCGGCTCTTGTTTTTGCTAACATAGCAGGGGAATCTATTATCCCTGGATGCAGCAGAACAGTTGAGGTGAAAAGGCTAAATTTACGTCCCGCTTTTGATCTTCTGAGAAAAGACAAACTTTCCAGTTTGTCACACGCTGGTGGAAACTAGCAGATTTGTCAACTGAAGGCTGGGTAACTCAAAATGTTTATTTTAAAATATTTAATACCACAAATATAGGTGTGATGAAACAGTGTCACAAATTGAGGTCATTATTAACTGGATGTGAACAATTAAAAACAAAGATCAAGCCAGTTATCTGAATATTGTTTTGTATTATTTACTATTGCTATTGTAATATTGTGTCTAATCTTGCATAAATTTGAATTTTACTGGAACCTTGTTTGGTCATATAAAAACCCAAAACAAAACAAAAAACCTGCTGTACATCAAAGTCTTGTACAAGTTTAAAATACTTATCTGTTCAGGATGAAAGAACAATAAAATACATGACTGACCAAAGATAGCTTAGTCAATAAAGTACAAATTTATTGTTCATAAAGAATTTGACTTTACGTCTGTGAATTAACTATCAGTTTACGCATTTAAGGATACCTCTGTTTTCTTTTAGATTACTTCCATTTTGCTACACATATTTTAAAACCAGTTTTATCTGTCTAAAGACCTTGATGATTGCCCTTTGCAATTTTTTACAACTATGAACTGTAGAGGTTGTGCATTTTAAAAGCAAGGAAGTAACTTTGGAAAGTAAACCTTGGAAATAGTGCCCTCAACATAACAGTAAGGTCACTGAAAATGGAAGGGAAGCAGTAAAAATGATGGCCATAAATTAATTTTCTTGAACAAGGTATTTTGCTTTTCCAACTTTGTTAAATCCAATGCTTGCTGGAATACTCTGAGGGAGTTTCAGGACAGTAGCAGATATATGCGCTTATGGTGGCACTTTTTGTTAAACTCTGGCAATTCCTTCTCTGCACAGAACAAATCTAACTCTAAGTATTTCCTTGTGTTAGCTATGTGGGTTTTCTCCTCAAGGAGGACTGATAGTACCTAAGGTGTTTAACGAGTAATGACCTGGCTGAGATTTGCAGCATCAGAGCATATATCTTAGGTTGTTCTCTTGAGGGAGAAATTGAAGCATGTTGTTTCATCATATTTTACAAGAGAGGGGTTAGAATTATCTCACAACAACCACAGGCACCATGGAGTAATTATCCGTTCCTGGTCTAGCTGTTGCAGTAGCATAATTCACCAAATCAGTTCTTGCATTTTAAGGAAGCTGCAAATTAACATGTTTAAGCAACAGGCTAATCTGACTACATGGAGAGGCCTCCCCTCATGTTGTCTTAATTACATTTTTTAAAGACGTTAAGCTCCTTTTTTAGCAAGCAGTTTGTCATGCCTTTTTCACTTTTTTTTAGCAACTTTCATACTTAGACTTGCTAACAATTTGATTAAGGAACATGGGAATTATGTCTGCCAAAGACGGGATCATCCTGCTACACTCTCTGTTTGAAACCAAGCCCTAAAGAGGTGGGAATGGGGGAGGGGAGGTTGAATGAGTTTCTTTAGAAAGGATGCTGTTACTGTCCTAACATCTATAGAAATTGCTTTTTCTGGCCTTTCCTATCGGCTATGTTGTTGGGTGCTGTTGTCTATATACATTATTTCTCTGAAGTGCTCCCCAAATGCTTAAGGACTCTATTTCTTTTTTCACTTTGAATAGTGTTCATCTTGTGCTGACACTAGGCAGGGATGTCCAGTTGGACTCTGTTCAATCCACTTGAGCCTTCTAGAAAGTGAAAACTCTAGAACAGTTTCAGAAATTAATCCTAATGTAAGGATCATTTGCTCTCAGAGCTTATTCTGGTATTCAAGTCCAGCTTTACTAATTGCATTTTTGCTTTTAGCAGAGGCAGTGTTTAAAGGAATGATCCATCCAGAGTGCAATACCTTCCAAGGTGAATGACTTGGCCTTTCAGATGGGATGAATTGACATTTTCAGGGAAACGTAATCTTTTTTCTCTTTTTTTCTGAGCACAGCTTGTTCCCTGTATGATCACAAGATAACTTCAAGTATATATCTTTTCCCTTTGCCTTTAGTTGAGAAAACTTGGGGAAAATAAAGCAAAGATCTGCAGGTAGATCATACTCTGTAAAGAGGTACAAAGAGGAAGCAGTCTACTTATTCCCTGGTTTAAAGACTGCCCTAATTTATCTGGGCTCTTGTTTTTCAGCAGTTCCCTTGGCACCAACAGTTGACTGCATGGGACACGGGTGTGTACGCGTGGTTGCAGTCCCAGTGCTGCCTGAGGCTTGCGTGCCCATCACTGAAACATATGCAGTCTTCTTTCAGTCATCTGTCTCTTGGACTGCCTCTTTCTCTCTCTGTTGCCTCCCTGCTGCCCATTTGCCTTCATCTCTCCGTCTGTCTCTAGCTTGTTCTCTTACTCTGTCCCTGTCATTCTCTGTTGCTCTGCCTCTTTCTCTCTTTTTTAATAGCACCTCAAAATATTTAATCAAACTTCACTTAGAGGTTTATATGTGAAACCGTTTTGAGCTGGGAAGTTGCATTTTTTGTTCCCTGTAAAGACTGTATATATCCTGTGTATGAACAGATAACTTGAACAGGTTCCCCTGATGCATCTGCGTTCAAAGGAGAGCTTGGGGTCCTGAGGTAACTATATTTTTGCTCTGTGACTGTGGCACAATTGAGATAGGGTCTCCGTTTTACAAGCTGGGGAAACAATTGGTTGTAGACTTGTGTGTGTGTACATGGTTATTTTTTTAAGTGCTGAAGTAATTAGGTATCTGGAAGATTTACTTTTAACTTTTTAGACTCAAATAAATAAGTTAACTCTCATTTCCAAAGTCAGTTTCAGTGTGCATTTTAGTTTTGTTTCCATGCTGGCTGATTATAATCTGCACTGGGGAGACATTAGATGTTCTTTATAAAAGTACTTTATCTCTCTCTAGCTCTTTCTCTCTCTGTCTCCATCCTTCCCTTCATTTGCATTGTGTAGCAGTGACATGTCTGTAAACCAAGAGTCAGTTACCTATGGGTTTGAATTTCAGATATGAGAGACTTGCTCCAGCTCCCCAGTTTCCTATAATGTGCAGAGGCAAGTAGTAGTTGCTGTCTTATGGAAGAGCTGTGAGCTGGGGATTGAAGGCGGTTAGTAGCATAAAGGAGGCAGAAATATTTCTGAGCAGCTTGTTCTCCTAAGGACTCCTTATTAAGGAGCATGAGTCAATAGCCTTATGAATTATTATCATGTTCAGAAAAAGTATAGACCTGAATTGTGTCCAAACACTCTTAATATTGACCTATAAAATCATGTAGTATAATTTGCATAACAAATTGAGCTGTGTGAAGGCAAAATAACATCTATATGTATTTTCCTCTAGATGTACATCACCTTCCCAGCCATGCACAGCAGTCCTTCCTCTTCAACTGAGAAGGTCATACATAGGTGAGTAGGGTTCATTACCATATTTGATAAATGTATCTGTCTTTAGAGATACTGTTATTGTAAGACACCTAATGATTAGAGGAATTTTTAACCTAATGTTGTGCTTTGGTTTTTTGATTATCTGGTCTTGCATCGGCCCATTAGAAATACGGAATTTTTTAATTTTTTTTTTTTGCTTTTGTATGATTTGGTGATTTGCTTTGGTAATCTGGTGATTTAATTTGGTGATTTACTTTGTGTGTGATTTGGTGATCAGTACTTCTGAATATTACCTAATTATTAATTTAACTGGATATGGCATGAATTATATTAGTGTTTCTGATTCTAAATTAATTGAACTTAAAGAACTAGGAAAAGTGAATTCTGGATAATAGACTTTTTATATGAACATACAAAAGGCAGATAGCTATTCATCTATTCATTTATCTGAATAGCTATTCAAAGAGCTCTGTAGTAAAGGATGAACTCAACAGCTAGCTATATTTTTTATTTATTGAATATTCACAAATATTTTCCAGGAGTAGTAGTCAAAATAACTGATCTATTTAAAGAAAATAACTAGATATGTTACTGCTGCTTGTCTGAAAGTTCTGTTTAAATCAAAGAGTCAAAAATGTTAAATATATTTACAATTTTCAGAAAGCTGGATTCTGTGACTACTGTTTCACTAAGCAAAAATATAATTCTATCAAACAGACAATATCAAAAAGCACTAAAAATTTTCTTGGAAAAGGTACAAAAGAAATTAAACTAACTGGAAGTAGTTTTGTGTCAATTCTGGAGTTTTAGAAAGCAAGTCAATAAATAACATCTCACCCATGGTCCATTAACTTGGGTCTATTAAGGGAAAAACTGAACAAGATCAGATGCTGGGAATATTGAACTTTAGTCTTGATTTTAGGATACGATCCTAGGCAAAGTAAAATGTCTAATTGGCTGTTGCTAGGAAGCTAATATAAAATACAGGCTTACTAATTGAAGGACTGGAGAAGATGTGTTCACTTGATTGACTGCTGAGTGATCCAAAGGATTTGGAACATGTAGAAACTGAATAATTACAGCCAAATAATAGAAAAAAAAGGTTTCAAGGTTTTTTTGATGAAGATGATCCTTGGAGTATTGGTAGCACAGAGGGGTTGATCATTCTCAGTATTTCTAGTGAGACTTGTAAGAATTTTTTTTTTTTTTTAACTAAGTCCTAGATGAACTGAGTATGCTAAAGGCCAGGATTAAAAAAATAATTATTATTAATTCTTCTTTATTCCTCTCTAATTAGCTCCCTAAACAGTATTTGTATATATGTTATCACTGTTAAGAATCTTAGGACTTAAGATATTTTTTCTTAGGGAATTATGCAACCAGTATATAAACTTTCTTGAAGCAAATAAAAAGAATAACTTTTAATTATTTGAACTAAAAAAAGTCTACATATCTTCCAATGCCTTTCCTATGATTTAATTTTTAATTTTGAATATTTTACCTGCTTTAAATATTGTTATTATTTATTCATCACTAATGTTTCCCATTTGACATTCTCTGAAGTCAGTGAAGTTCAGTGAGTTTCATAGCTATTGGATTCAGGTCTGCAAATACTATAGGACATACAGGGTTATACTTCGTGAAATTTGAAATCTAGTTTTAAGTTTGCAGTAAATTTCAGAAAAAAATAGAGGAAAATCTTACATTTTACTACCCTAGCCCTGAAGTGATGACACATGTGTATTAAAAAGGAATTGTAAGATGATAAATTTGGGTAATGTCTATACTATCTTTCTTTTCCTTGAGACTTCCCATACACACTTAGCATGCCTTCAACTGTAAGAACGGTTCATCCTAATACTTTGAAAAATGCACATATGTATATCAGGAGGCTAGCTTGGCTGAACAGGGAGCTCATGACCAAGCTCCAATATATAAAGGACATATACAAATACGTAAATAAGGACAGACTGCAGAGGGAGAACTTAGAAACATTGCCTGCGCCTGCAGGGGTGGTGTCAGAAAAGCCAAAGCTCGGTTAGAATTGAAATGCCAAGGGATGTGGCAGGCGATAAGATCTTCTACTGCTACATGAGCAGTAAAAGGCTAAATGAAAATGTGGGTCCTTATTGAAACGGGCTAGTCATTTAGTGATGTAGCGGGTGAGGATAAGGTAGAGACTCTGTATTCACTATAAGGTCTCCCAAACTCTTGTACCTAGACACAGAACTCGAACAGAGCAACACCCAGCAGTGGAAGCTGATCAAGTCAGAGGTCTCTATTACTTTTAAAATAGTGTACAGATTGAGGGGATTCCCAATGACTGCAAAAACGCAAATGTTTGACTCAATTTTCAAAAAGGAAACTGATGATGGAGGGAACTACAAGCCAGTCAGCTTCACTTTTTGTCTATGAAAGTGTCTTAAAAATTAGTTAAGGGAAGTTTAAAGTTCTTTGTAAGAAAAAGTTCTAACTCTGTGTATATATTTTCTGTTAGCACAATGTTAGTGCGGTTTCTTTGCATCTTTAAATAAGTCTTGATGTCTTCTATCTTAATATCCTACTTTGAAATACTTGAGAATAGTGGATTTCTGATAGAAGTAGCTTTGATAAAACCATTCCCCTTAAAAAGTCTTTTCAGCTTGGAGATTTCCACATTTGCCTCATCATAAACTGAATGTCAAGCTATTTGTAGAATATGCCATACGTTATTTTTTTCTTTAATATGTGTGAAAAATGTAATACGGGAGAAGAAAGTTGGGCAAGAGTTACTTTCATTTTTACCAGTGGGTAGAGAAGATATTTTAATGGAATCTGTGGAAGCTGCAAATTTCATCACTTCGAAGCTGCTCAAATTCTTGTGAAATAGGATCAAAGATCATACTAATTGTGAAATGCAGCGCATTATATCCATTTAGAGTGGCTGATGTGTATTCCACACATAACTTGTAACCAACTACTGTTGTGTCTTGCCAGGAATTTGGAGATTAGATCATGGCAGAAATAAAACGCAAAAGTAGATATATTGACTGCTAACTATACCTTTAGAAATATCCTATAATGTTTCTGAACTTGCTCATGTCAGCACTGTATTTTATTCTAAAGAAATAATTAACTCAGAAGATGTTCTTATGCATTGTGAGTCCTTTGGGGAGTTCAGTGAGAAAGGGTGAGATTGTTCCTGAACGTGAGACTTATGCTTGGGTTCTAACACTTCTGTGATACTGTGAAAACATGGCTTGCGCTCCTTCAGTCTGAGAGATGCCATTGCTGATGATACCCGTTGTTGGATCACATCTAGAATACTGCATCCAGTTCTGGGCCACCCAACACAGGGAAAATACTAATATACTGAGGAAAGCTCCAGCTGAATATGAGATGGGTGGATGTAAACTTTTTAATTCAAAGTTCCCTTTGATAGATTCCCTCTGGAACTCATACACCACTTGTATGGACAGACATACTTTTCTCTGAAACTTGTGTACAGTAATTTAGCCTGATAGTAGGTTTTACTTGAGAAACATGAGAGATCTGCAGTAGGAGTATGAGTTTCTTTGAACAGACCTCAGTTGTCAGGCATTAAAGACTATATTTACAGAGAAGTGATAACTAGTATTAATAGAAAAATAGAGATGTAATAGCTAATACAAAGCTGATAAGTTACAAGTCTCTATTAAGTCAGATATTTTCAGGTGTGATCTTCCTTTATATCAGTTGAATGGTTGGCTGACCTATTTATTATTTTTTTATGTATAACTTAATAAATGGGTAAATATTGAGGCAAGACAAGAAGAATGACTCATGCTTTAAGAACAGAAAATGTAACTTGGGTATTGCAGAGGAAAGGCCTCAAAGTAACTGTATATGCTGGTGAATAATATATTTCATCATGGTACTTCATTTTTTTTCCCTCTACAAACCTTATTTTACTTTGTTGTTGTTGTTTTTTCCTTCTCTGAGAATTACTGTTTTTTCACACATCCCAGGTGACCATTTTATTTTTCACCCCCCTTTGATGTTTTTACCTTCAACTTAAATTAGTTGCAATAAATCAAGTAACACAATGTGACTACTAATGTTGGATGACATGAGCAAGCCTCCATAGGGACTACAAAAAGGTGTTGTGGGGGTGCTTTAACAGATATGTTGACAGATTTTTTTTTTAATATCCATTTAGATAGCTGATATCTTCAGAAAAGTTAACCTAGCTGACATCTGCATATATTATGAATCTAATCTTTATTTGTTTCCCTGTCCTTCCATCCATTCAATCAGATGTTTAAACTTTTAATCAGAAAAACAGTCAGGCTGTTTCTGTCATTTCCGTGCTGTATGTAACAAGAAACTAATAGCAAAATGACAACTTCTGTTGTAACAACCTCAAGAAAGAATGCACTTCTGAAATGATCAGATTTCAGAAACCAGATAGGATAGCTACCTATACTTAACAGACTGATACTAGTAATATAATGTAACATTGCAGTTACATGGAAGTCATTTCCAAAAACAGAAAAAGAAATGAGTGGGAACAGGCCAGAATGGATTTACTACAAATAAATCAAACCTGACCAACTTGATCGGTTTCTGTTAAGAGCTATCTAGGTCTGTGGACCAAGGGTGAGCAGCGAATGCATGATAGCATCAATTATTTCAAAGATAGGCAAAAGTCAGTATCTTATCTGTCTCTGTATGAATTTCTAAATCCATCTTTCTCCTCACATCACAGTTACTCTTAAGATTTCTACTTTTCAAAGCTTACATAGTACAAAAAAGCATGTGTATTTACACACATGAGCATAAATTCACATGACAGTGAATAATGGGTGATTGTATTTTATGTGCAGTTTATTGTACTCTCCGTAATGTCAGTCATTATTCTATCTGACATGGATAGCATTTTCAGATTGATGTGTTTAAAATTAATGAGGCATTTCTTTTCTCAGTGAAGAAGCTAATAAAGAACACTTTTCCCTATGAATTATGTACATGAATTAATACAGATCAACTTAATTTTCAGAGTTTGTGACTTTCTTCTTTCTAGCAATGCATCCTAACATTTAGAGGTTGAAAAAGCTGCAGTGACTGGAATACTAAATTTCAATGAGAAAAAGTTTTTTAGAAAAGTAAAAAAAATGGTGTCATTCTTCAAGGAAGAAAAAGGAAGAGCTTAATGATATGTATCAGCTTTTTAGTGCAGAAAAACAAGTTTAAACTTACAGAAATTTTTTAACCCGGAAGAATTTAGGAGTTCAGTTATCCACATAATTGAATCTGGTTTTGCAAGCTAACTGTGTTTGGGGTTTGGTTTTTTTTTTTTGAGAAGATTACTGGTATACTGAGAGGTGATTTCAGTAGGTGGAGAACATAATCTTTGTATGTCAGAACCGTGGTGTATTTTTCAATCGTATATATTTTTCTTATCTTCATACGTGTGTGTTGGATAAAAACGCATATTTATGACAGTTGCTGATTGCAGAGAATCACATCCAACATGAATGTGACCGAGATAACCTACAGATTCTGGAATAACATCAGATGAAACTTGGTATTCACCTTGAACTGTAAATTGTTTCCAGTGCCGCTCTTGTTAAAAGGACCACAAGAGAAGAGAGGAAGAATTGGACACAGAATAGCCTTGAAACAAAAGGATACAGAGTATTTAGTATCTTTTTATTGTTTGCAAATAATTTTACCAACTTGCTGCTCATTATAGTAACAATTTGAGATCAAAGAGGGAAAAAGTCTTCAAATCCTGTCTCTAAATATCAGTCTTGGAACTAAAATGCACCCTGCTATCTCCTAGTGAGGTCTATGTATGTAACAGATGCACTAGAATATTATAACTTCATAAAGTCTTTACATATAAACAGAATGTTTCAACGCAATGACACTTACCAGTTTTATGCATTTTTGAGAGTTTATTCTTCCTAAAGAAATTATTCTCTGAACAGATGATAACTGATTTACTCTCATATATTTGGGCTTGGGAAAATCTGTTATTTTCCATCTTTTGTTGTTTTCATCTCATGACCCTTTTAATGAAGAACCTCTGTCAGTGTCACAGTTTCTTGATTTCAGTAAAGCATGACTGTTTATACCAGATTACCCTGTGGGTATTCTTAGGTATTTTGGGGAGAGGAGGTTCAATTGTATGCCAGTGTGTGCCACTGGTGTTGAGCATGGCATCTTCACTCTTAAAGAGTGCCTACAAAATTATTTCCAGGAAATAAAACAAGCTCGGTCTGGCCATGCTGCAAAGTAGCCTGCTCTTAACTACAAGCACTCAGTGGGCTCATTAGCGTGGATACAGTACTACGTTACATACAGCTTGAGGTCTCTGGCTAGGAGCTGGCTTAGGGCAATAGTGTGCCCAACAGGTATGTCTTCATTTAACCACACAAATATTATGCTTACAGTTTTTACAAATATAGTTGGTTAAAAATAGTTCCATTCTTGTAAAATGTTTCATTCAGTATGCACATGTGTATGTGTATCTATATACAATTGCAAGCGTATGTTTGACTGTTCTGATCTGGATGATAAGGTTTTGTTTTTAATGTTTTATGCAATATATCATTGATCTGAACTGAAGGGGTGAACTGTTTAGGCACTAATATGTGCCTATCAAATCATTTACGCATGTAATGCCGCAGTATATGCTGGAACACATACTAGTTTTATGAAAAAGCAAGTAAATAATGTGTTTTTTAACACACAGAAAATCCAACAGAAATGTGTAGGATGACTAACACTTGGTTGAATGTTTTACACACGTGGGTAACTTGGTCTTGCTAGTGATAAAGCAAGCTAAATTACTTCAGTTCTCATCTTCTTCCATCACCTTCCAAAGTGTCCAGAAATACTGACAAGTTATTTCACAGTTTGTTGGGAAGGAATTGGAATAATTCATGCAAAAAGAACCATAGGAAATGTTTCTAGAAGACTCTGCAACAGCAAAGTGCAGTATCTGTGAGGAAATGGTTGCTCTCAGATATGGCTTTTCATTTTGATGGCCTACACTAAGTAACCTTGAGCACTCTAATCCTCTTAGCTGACTTTGCAATGAATTAACATCCAAAAAAGATTACGTGCTTAACTCACATCAGGTGTCCGCCTGAATTTCTTTTTAGGCTTGTAAACTTCAGAGACAGCAACATTATAAAAGTCCTTTTATAATGTTAGCTTCTTCTAGCTCTTCCCCTAAATTACCTAAGGATTTTGAACCCTTATGCTACCTAGAACTTACATACTGTCTTCTCTTTTCTTATCTTTTTTGTTCCTTAAAGCTTGCCATTCCTTTCTAAATGTCATCTTGTACAGCTGCCAACTATATAAGCATAAGTGCAGAGTAACTCCTGTAACTGTTGCCTATTAAATTTACACTGAATTTAGATGATCCTGTCATTGAAACAACATCTGGGCTACTACATTCCTACTTAGTTCTGCCAAACAGTTTAGAGCAACGGTGTGAACAGAGAATACTTTCCTGCTAGATACACAGTAATTTGTCTTTGTTGCTCTGCATGTGTAATTATGCAAATATCACCTTTGGAAACTTATTACATTGATTATGGAAGAGAATACAGGTGATACAATGTTCTCACTAACTTAAATATACAAAAGACAATGGTGGAAGTGAGAGTAGAATTTATGATGATAATGTTTCTACGTATTTGTAATCTTCCTAGGAATATACCAAATTAGCAAAACATAACAAAATAAGCTGGAAGCGTCTTCTACTTTTATTATAAGCTTCATCATTCCCTCCCACCTTACCTTTTCTGTCTTTTAGTATTCTTTAGCCATTTTGAGTTCAAATTATGAACACTTTGAAAGAGTGGGTGTCTCCTCCAGATTGGAAAGCCTTCCTGTTTAGGATCTCCTAAAGCTTCTTAATAAGAAGCATAAATAAAAATACTGTATTAAAAATTTCATCTCCAGTACATTAATTAATCTGTTACAGAAATTAGAATATTTAGGAGTACTGCTCTCATCTCAGAGTAGCAGAGAAACAGCTTCTAGAAATCTAGATCAATATTAAGCTTCTCAAATCACACTTTTAAATCTACAGAACAGTTAGCGTTAATAAGAATTTCTCCTCTTGTACAACAGGATGCAGCAAGCTGGATTACACTTCCAATGAAGTTATGATCTCAGCTGCAACACTGGTGTAAATCGTTAGTAATTGCAGTAATTAACAAAAGACAACATAGAGGACACCACTATCTAAATTGTATACTGTTAGAGGACTAAGATGAAATTTAGATAACCGTTTAGTTTTAGAAATAGAAGTTTGTTGGCTCTGCTCTATATATGTAAGAACCATGGAATCGTATTTTGGTTTGGAAGGGTTGTCCAGAGGTCGTCTAGTGCAAACTGTTGTTCTAAACAGGTCTTTTTAGACCAGGTTGCCCAGGGCTGTGTATTCTGCCTCTCCTCCTATTGCTGTGCGCCCCCAAGGTGAGTCGGGCTCTGCCTTCACTGTATCCCCCAATTATGTAGTTATAGACAAACAGGAGCCCCCTCATTGCCCAAGCCTTCTCCAGGGTGAAAAGGCAGAACTCTCTCAACGTTTCTTCATAGATCATGTTCTTCAGCCCTCAGCCATCCCAAGATGTTTGCTCTCCATTGCACTTGTTCCAGTATTCCAACACTATACTTGTACTGGAGAGCCCCAAACTGGATGCTGTACTCCAGATGCACTTGCTTGGACCGGCTGGCTGCACTTTTGCCAAAACAACCCAGGATGCTCTTGGGCTTCTTTGCTGCAAAGGCACACTGCTGCTTTGTGTTCAGCTTGTCTTCTGCTATGACCTCCAGATCCTTTTCTGCAGAGCTGTTTTCTAGCAGCCTTTGAGTCTGGCAGACCAGCAAATTTTCTATCCACTTCATTGCTTATCCAGCCTGTAGCTCATGGATGTGGTGATAAGAGTGTGGGACATTTTGAGAGACCTTGCTAAATCAAGTTCTAAAACATCCACTGCTCCCCTCTCCCTTGCTCACAGCACGAGTTGCTTCATCACAAAAGACAATGAAGTTGATCAGGCGTGATTTGCCCACGATAAACGCATGCTGGCTGCTCTCAATCACTTTGTCTTTCACACGTTAAAAATTGTGTTAGAAGAGGATTTGCTCCATAGCCTTCCCAGAGACTGAGGTAAGGCTCCTTCTTTGCTCTTCTTGCAGATGGGTGTGGCATTTGCACCTTTCCAGTCAAGAAGAACCTCCCCAGTTGCTGTCGCCTTTCAAAGACAGTAGAGGGTGGACTTGCAATGATATTGACCAGATAAGATGTATCATATCTGGCACCTGGAACTTGTGATGTCCAACTGGGTTAAGTGATGCCAAACTATTTTTTCTACTACACTCTCCTACCTTTCCGTTTGCTACTGATGCACGTACATTTCATTTTGCTTTTCTCTTTTTCTCTGGGTAATTGCAGTTCCAGCTGACCATTGGCTTTCCTGACTCTGTCCCTACATGGGCAGATAATGCCTTTTTACTGCTGCTTCCACCTTATGTCCCACCCACTTTTCTCCATCTGAGCTCAGACAGGAGCTTCATACACACCCGTGCTGACCTTCTGCCATGCTTGCTTGCCTTCCTGCACACTGAAAGGACCATTCCTCTGCTCTGGGGAGACTGTCCTTGAAAATTAGCCAGCTCTCCTGCACCTCTTTGCCCCCTGGGGCAATTTTCCATGGGATGCTGCCAAGCAGGTCCCTGAAGAGGTTAAAGCTTGCTTTTCTGAAGTCCAGGATTATAATTCTGCTGTCAGTCTTGCTCTCTTCCCTTAAACTCCGCAGTCTCAGGGTCACTGCAGATCATATTCTAAGGATATTGTGATTGGAAATACCCATAATAAGATTAGCTGTTGCTGAGAGCTATAGCTGTGAAAGTGTTACATATAATGTAAATTAGTTTACCAGAGAAATATTTCGTATAAAAATATGGAGAAATATGACCTCCAGATGGCACAAGAAGGAAAGCTGTAATGATTGTCCCAGTCTACATATTATGTCAGTTTAATGTATAATGCTAATTTTACCTCCCCTGAAATTGTGTGAGCAAGCCAAATAAATTGAAACTGGGTTTAATTAATGGTAAAGTGGTCTCTGCATCCAGAAATGAGAAAACAAGTAGTACTCAGGTTACCTATGTTAAGGGTAAATTATTTTAAGGTAGACAGATCGCAGACTAGGTGCTTATAAGGACGAGTAAGGATGCTACAAAGATACAGTCTTTCCCATGATAGAACATTAATATTAGTTCTGAGTTTTAGAAATGAGCGTCTAGAATGGCATAAAATAGTTGATCCTGGTTTGGACTATGAGGATGAAGTACCCTATTTTTTAAAAATATTCTTATGATTGATGACTTGGCTTTCTCCTCCCCCCTCCCCCCGCCTTTTCTATCATACAATAGAAATGGTTGGTTCTACCTGGTTTTATCCACTCTTTCTGTTGTGAAATATATTCATGCATTTATCAGGTTTGTTATTTTTTTAAATGTACATTCAAAACACCCTCCTCACATTGTTATGTGCTTTGTGCTATTTTCCTCTTGTGTCCCTCTGCTTACCTGACCAATTTTCTTCCATTTGTAGTTCCTGATTGGCATTCATTGCCAGTGTTATCCTTTCTGCCATTCATTGTAAACTTTTAATTTGGCTGCACTTTTAGTCCAGTATGATTTCTTTTTTTCTAATCCTGTGTGATCTCTTCTTTGCATATCTTGTAAAAAAATCTTAAGTGATTTCTGTATATTGGAGCGTTTTTTTCAGATGATGCTTGCTGAATTTGTGAAATCACTAGTTCTTAAAGCACCATGTCTGTGTATTTCAGGACAAGACTATTTTTTTTGTTGTTTTTTTGACTGAGTTTAAATCATGATCACTTGTTTCTGAAATCTCACAAATTTTCCTAAGGGAGGGATTTTCTCCAAATCCTGTGAAAATAGAGAAGACAGCTTTCAGTGTTTTACCTCTTGCTAAATGTTGGATGTGAGAGAGATACTATGAATGTTTCAGCTATGAAAAAATTCAGTCAGAGCTCACATCATTTTATATGCTAGAGAACTCTTCATGAGACATAAATCTATAGAAAACCACAGTTTTGGTTCTGCCACTCCTGGGTTCACTTGTCAGTGCTCTGATGAATTCTTATTCTTAGTAAAGAGAGGTCTGTGATGTAGAATTCTACATCCAATGAAAGGGAGATTTGAGATGAGAGGATCTGTCTCTGTCAAAGAGTTCTGAGAATCTTATTCCAGAACTAACAGTAACATTTAGGACAAGAGGAAATGGCCTCAAGTTGTGCCGGGGAGGTTTAGATTGGATATTGGGAAAAATTTCTTCACTGAAAGGGTTGTCAAACGTTGGAACAAGCTGCCCAGGGAAGTGGTGGGATCACCATCTCTGGAGGTATTTGAAAGATGGGTGGACATGGTGCTGAGGGACATGGCACAGTGGTGGTTTTGGCAGTGTTAGGTTGATGGTTGGACTCGATGATCTCAAAGGTCCCTTCTAACCTAGACGATTCTATGGTTGATTAACAAGAGTTAAAGAATTGCTGTTTATCATATTGAAGTTACTGATGACTGCATATGCACTTTTTACACATTACAGTTAAATATTAAAACACAGTGTATTTGCTGACTTCCATCCTGCCCTGTTAGCTGCAAAAGACACCAGCAATTCTAAGTTGCACTAACCTTATAACAACAGTACTGCAAGGTAAAATGGCATATGTGGTGAGAGAATCCGCTGACCCAACAGCTGATACCTGCAGAGCTGATGAGATAGGTCAAGTCAAGTTTAAATTGACTCTAAATGTTACGGCAGACTGAAGTTTTCTTCCCTGCCATATTTCAGACACTGACTGAAGTTTTGATTCACGCACAGATATGGGTTGACAATTACTGTCTGTAGGAGGACTGTCTTTAAGAGGAGGAGTATTATGTCTTCAATGGGTACTGGTTATCTTTTGCATATTACCAGAATTGGTTTCGCACCACAAGTTGAGACCTAAACTGAATTTTCCAAAGAACGTTCATGTTTATAAGCAAACCGAAATATTTCTTATATATATTTTTTCCCAATTTTTTTCCCCACACTTTCATTCTCAAAATGTGATAAAATGTGCTGTTTGTCAGTATAATATATACGGAGTTTTATGTGCAAGTTTATGTAATTTATACTAAATGTAGAAATTGAATTTTATGAAATGCAAGACATTTAAACATACATTATCTCTTCTCTACCTTTGGAACTTTTAATATCCTTCATTTTGCTCTCAAACCTCAAGGTTAATGTTTCAATACCCTTTTCACAACCCAAAGAATTACTGTTGCTGCTGACTTACATAGTCCTTCAATACCAAATCTTAAATGGAAGGAAAAAACTTATCTTTTTCTTTTTGATATTTGCATATAATTTTCAATGATTTCCCTAGTCAGTGATAGAACACAAACTTGAGTAAAATGGTACTGAATAAACCCTCCTTCTACAAAAGTGGTATGAAGTAATAATAAAATATGATTTTTTGCATGTAAAATTAGCTTAAGAAAAATAGAAAAAAAGATCTAAATTTTTTTTTTTTTTTCCCAGTGTGGAGTGAGATGTAACTACTCCTAAGTGTCATTTAAGCATATGTTTAACATAATCTGTTTCACAGTATGTTTTATTTTTGTACCTATCCAGTTAGTAAGTTTAGTAACATATTAAATATTCTACAAAAAAGACATTTGTCTTCTAGCTTCTGTATTTTTTCCTTGTGTGATTTCATTTATGTTGTGTCATCTGTTTTTTATAATGAATAACACAGATTCAAGCTAGATTTTTTTATTATTATTTTTAATTATTATTCTGCGAAACATAAGAAGAATGCTTTGGTAGAAAAACGTTTTTTTCCTCCTTTCCCTTTGAAGAAGGCATAGGGTTTTCTATTGATTTTTACCAATGTAATTATTTAGAAAGAAATTTGTTCCACCACTACGAAGTAGCCTAAAGGTAACAGTTGTAGTGCAGACAGGGATGAAGCATTGTCTCTTTTTCAGCTTGTTATAGAACTACTTTGGTTCTTTTTAAAATTGATTTTGAAATAGTTATGAAGTAGAAATCCACCATGTATTTAAAGTACATAGTCTTGTCTGCTAAAAACATAACTAATATTTCTATTCTGTCATTGATTCTTGACGCAAATATGCCTAAGTTGTAAAATATGAAACTTCTTTTTAATTTTGTTAATATTTTCAGTACAGCTTCATAAGTGATTGCGTCGCATTGTTGTTTTATAGAATTTATAGATTAATACAGCAAATCCTCCCCTCCCAGTTATTTTCTAGAACAAGACTGAGAACATAAAAAAAAGAAAAAAAAAGTGCACTTTCTGCAAGGTAGGGCAGATTTTTGACTTGGAGGAATTTTCACTGATAACTGCTGCTTGCTTCTGATGACCAATATTATGACCTTCATATTTCATTTAGAGAACAACTCCTTTACATGCATAGAATTGAAAAAGTTCAGAGAAAAAAATCACAGTAGAAAAAGTTTCTAATCTGGGAAGACTTTTTTTTTTATTATTATTATAAAACTAATACTAATAAACTCCATAAGGAAAAAAAAAAGGAGCAAGGTATTGTAATCTTTTTCATACGGCTTTGGTTTATTACCTGTGCATATAATAATGAAGAATGTCTCCAGAATTAGTATTCCACATGAAAAAAAATAATCCCAGAGATGGGCGGAATGAATCCTCTCTGAGTTTAGACCTGATCATATGCGTCATAAATGAGAGGTTGTTAACATTATAATTTTCAAAAGAAAGTATTGTCATGCTCACATAATACTTTTAATCCTGGACAAGAAAACATTAAAAGACTAAATACAGATTTCTTTTCCCAGATGAGATGAAAGTATGAAAAGCATTATAAAGATCCAGAATACTTATGATTTTTCCTTGAGAAGACCTCTTAAAGTGTTTGCAATAACACATCCTCTGGAAATCCATATGGTTGCGGTAAGATAGCATTGTTTTTCGTGGGTAGAAAGTCAGAGGAGTAGGTTCATTGCTTAACGAAGTAAAGGAAGTTTCCTTTTCTAAGCTTGAAGTTGTGCATCTCGTGCAAGCTGAAATGGCATATCATTTTGAATAGCTAGTGAATATACATCTTCCCCTCCTGGGTGGGAGGATTTGGCTGGCCCATCATTATAGACCTGAAGAATAAAGGATATGGACCTTCGCATTGTACTACACACATCCTCCAGTCGCTTTGATTTTATTGCTGTAGACATAAAGACAAAGACTCAGATTCATACTCTTCACCAGATTCTTTTAACACCTTTATGGATCTTGAGCAGGAAAGTCAGTTCTGCGTCTGCAAGCACATCACCTGTCATTCTGAACGATAATTTGAAGTGAGGAAAAAAAAAAAAAAGGGGTCAGTCATTGATTGTGATTGTGAGGACTCTCAATCATTTGGTGGTTTAAGTAATAGTAATAAGTAATACACATGTACTAAGTAATCCAGAGAAACAGAAAAGGTGGAGAAATAATATGTACTTCATTTTCGGTCATAGAAAATGGTCAAATGACAAAGTTATAGCAGGCTGCAGGCCATAACTTGAAGTCTAAAAATCCTTACGTGAAGAAAAGAAAATGTGCCCCACATTTCTGATTTCAAGCTGCCTGCTGTGCTGGTAGTAACATGGAGCTGTATAACTTCTGTGTTCAACTTCGGCAAATATCACGAAGTAATGCATAACACGGAGTTTATACTGTAGTGACAGTTTTATGAAACTAAGTGGCAACTCAGATTTTATGCATCAGCAAGACATTGACTGATACATGTTGCAGGTCTCTGAAAATAAATTTGCTCTAACTTTATTTCTGTTTATGTGCATGTCGCCAATGGTAGTGTAGAACTGCAGCAAAAAACATGAGAGATTTTTACTTCCCCACCTGATTTTCCATAATTTTAGAGACTTTAAAAGGGTGAAATAGACTCTTGACAGTTCTGCTATCTCAGCTAGCTTTTATGTTAACTTCTAGTCTTAAAAATTGTGGCAACTTGTATGGCCAGATATCACCACCACAGAGTGAGGGAAAATTACAACAGAATCCACTGATGGACTTTCCTAAATGATATGCAAGTGTGCAAATGCATCAGGCTAGTTTCTTGCTCTACAGGACATTAGTAGTGCTCTAAATGATATTGAAAGGGGATTGTTTTTGCACTATTTACTGTTATGACACCTCTGCCAGAAGTAATCTGTGAAAAGGGTGTGTTTCATCACCTGAAATAGGCTGCTACCTCTTTGTCATATAAAAATTTGCAAAGGTGAGTGCCTGTGATGTATAATTCTGGATACTTTCAGTTGCAGTCTTTGGGGAACATTCTTCTCCATTGCCAAACTTATCATTATGAAATCTGTGCAAACAAAATATTTGATAAAAAGCAAAACATATTTCTGTGTCTTGTCATAATTCATAGATTATAATAAGTATTAAGTAAAAAACATATTTTAAGGGTGAATTTTCTCATGGAGGTAATGATGGTACTTTTCTGTGTTCTTCGCGGAAAAATTCTGTAATAGCCTGGGGTTTTTTGTTTGGTTGGGGTTTTTTTAGGCCTATTAGACCCGAGTTCTGACTTTTTTCCAGCTGGCTGCTGAATAGGTTCAGCAACAGTAGATTATTTGGTACTGGGAACCCCAAGTGTTACTAGGAGGTCTTTGTGCTATAGGACTTATGAAATAGATCTAAGGTTGTTTATTACCTGATGAAGGTGTCAGGTATGTCTTGCAATTCTGGAGGGACATCTGATTAGTAGATCTGAAAATGTCTATATACTAACTCACATAACTTATCTATAGACCATAAGTGGGACTATTCTTTACATTTTTAGCATCTTGTGCATCTCTAAATCACTTTGATTGGAAAAAAAATAAACCTCCACAAATACTACTAAATGCTCTTTCTTCTCACCTTTCTAGACTTACGTAAAAAACCTCATGAGAGGTAACAGGATGGAAAAAAATATGCTAGTGTCTTTTCTCTTGAATTTTGCATCACTATAATAGCAATTTGGTTTTGATTCACAAGAAAAATACTGAAACTGTTTTAATTATATGTACAAGTGGTGTACAGCTACACACCATACAAATGGTGTGCAGCTTTTTTTCTAGTGTTTTGAAAGTCCTACTGTCCCAATAAACTTTGCTGAATATCTGCAGAATAAAGATATACTTTTTTAGATTTATAATTTTCATTTTTGGAGGGCTTTTGATTATTAAATGGTGCGCTTTTTATCTTGTTTGCTTTCCTTCTCTCTTAGTTTATAATCTAGGTTATTAATTCTACACTCTGTGTAGTCCTCTTAATTAACACTGAAATTTGTAGCAACGGGGAGAACTTCTGTTCAAATATTTTCCTCCAGCCTTCTGAAGTTTTCTTCCTTGGGAATTACTACTAATCCTTTTTGAGTAACTCTTCTTTTTCCTTAGATATAATGTAGGCTAAAAAACCATAAATGTTACTCTCCATAGCTGATCTGCTGCCACAAATGATAGTTGGAAAAAATTCCAGCTGTTTCTACTTAGAGCCTTGAAAAATTAGAAAATCAAGCACAAAAATGGTATAAAATATCAGGTCTCTTCTGGCTCTTTTGGACCAAATCTGATAGATCTCATAGATCCTAAGAACCCCTTATTCTCTAGAATTCTTTACCAGATCTATGACTGGATGCTGCTGTGACATCTTTTCCATAGGATTCTAAAGCAAAAATGCGTATCACTTGACCATCTGAACACAATGGCCACAAAACCCTCTGGCATCGGGTATTTGAAAGAAGAGACATTAAAATTAACAATCTTGAAGCCACACGAGCATGTGGGACTGGGCTGATCACTGCCAAAGATGCCATTGCACTATTTCTACATAAAACCTGAGAAAAAGAAGTATAAATATCAAAACATTGCCAAAAAAAAAAAAAAAATTTAGAAATGCATAGTAGGACATGTGGAGGAAAAGCATGTGTTTAAAGTAATTCTGTTTATGGGGTGTTTGGTGCTTTACTGTTCACAGTCCAGAATATTCCTGTGACAGTGGTTGCCAATGCCATTATTTCAAAGAAATGACTGTAACTCACTATCTTTTAACACTGTGGTGATGGAGAATATGTGGATTGTATACTTTTTTCATAAAAGTTCTTCTGTTCAGAGAGCTTTCCGGAAAAATAAGAAATGTGGTTTCAGTCACCTCCTCTGCTAAACAGACTCAAACACCCAGTTCTTACTTTCCAACACTACTCGAAAGCAAGAAGCTAAGCAATGAATATGCATCCCACTGTCCGTATTGATAGCATGAGACTGGTCCGAAAAACTTCTGTAAAGGCATGAGAGAGACACCAGCTCAGCTCTTAGAGTATTAAGTATGGAGAGGGAGTCTTGGTTCTAGTTCAGAGCCAAAAGGCAGGAGCTGACAGGTATTTATATCATGGGTTTTTATCTTGGAAGTATTAGAGCTATTTGCTTTTTGAGCTTCGGGTTCCGCTAAAGTCTCTGAGGGTGGTGGTGAATGTACCTGATCCTGCATATGTTTTTAACTGCTGTGGAAACGACTGAGCTCTGCGCTATGCAGAGTAAGAGACCTCACTCTTATGTAGCTGCTGCTCAGTTCAATGTCTGAGCTTTGCTTGGATTTAGGTGGAAAGAATTTACAAAAGCCCAGCTTGCCATAAACCAACTGACTCAGATATTTGTCTTATGGATGAAAAATCATTGTCTTACGGCTGAAAAATTGTTCTCTGGATTTCCAAGTGGAATTATGCTCGCACTGTTATTGTCTCCTGCTATAATAATGCAGACAGAAACAATTGATCTTTGTTTTCTATTCTCAAGTTGACCAAGGAATGCAAACCTTGACTCTGTGTTTTTAGGTATTAATATGTTTGCTAGCACGTTATGAACAAAAATGTTACAAATATAACCTAGATAGTAGAACCACAGATGTTACTGCTATTAATTAATAATATCAAGTTGTTAATCATAATTTTAAATGCTAGGTAATTTTTCATTGCAGTGAAGAACACTGGCAATTTTCCCATGGCAGGCTGCTCTGAGGAAGTGACAATTCTGTGATCATTCTTGTTTCCAAATATTGAAGGCAATTGCAACTGTTCCAAAAATATGCTAGAGAAACTACCTCAGGCAATATTTCATGTTTAACATTTAAATGTCATTAGACCAGTGGAAACTCATTATGTATCTTAATATATATATGATTCGGTTAGAAAGACAGGCAGGTGTAATAGACCTTGAAATTTTGCCTGTTGTTAACATTAAAATGGAGGTACACACTGGACAATGCTGTTACATCTGGTATTTCAGAGCACTGAACTGACAGGAGTTGTCAGGGAAGACTGAATGGCTGTCGCGGCATGCACACAATACCCGCTAGCAGGCTCACCTGGAAGTTCAGTTCAGCAACGTATGTAAAACATGTGACGAACTTTAAATGTCACTGAAATTAATAGGCTTTAAAGATGAGTTTAACCCAAAGGAAATAGTTAATTACTATACTGAATCATTATCTATGTAGGTGTTATTTCACTGAGTGGAAAAAATTAGCTAGGAAGACTGATTCTATAACTATTCCTATAAATGTAAACCCCAAACTTTTCTGGGTGGCAGATAAAGTGAATGTCAATGACACTTACACCTGTTTTTCTCCTTCCTGTTGACTGTAGCAAGTGATAACGAAAGTTTGAAAACAGGTGTGATTACAGAACTTTAAGGGTAAGAACAGAGACAGTGTTGCTATGATTCCCGAAACAAGAATTTGTAGTCCAGCTTTTCTGTTCCGTTTATTTTTAGACAGCAGGAAAAAATTCTTTAAAATTTGAAGGAAAGCATTTCCAGTCAATGTCATCCAGTTTGACTGCACATAAGAGACTCTACGCTGTAAGCATATCAATGCTATCTGGAGTTGCTGATTTAACTTAGTAGTCCCTGTTATTGTTTGAGTGCCACCACCTTAGTATTTTTTTCCTGTACGCTACCTAGAACAAATATTTTTTTGTGTATGTTCAGGTTTTTGTTTTGTTAAGAAATTTTTCATCTAAAATAAATCAAATTTCAGGTGCAGATTTTCAGTCATACGAAAGACTATCTTCTTTTTAGAAAAATCTTCTGGAACTCCAGAACAGATGTATATGTTTACCAAGATAATAACTGCTTCAGAAGTATTGAAGGTGCCAGTCACATGGAGACTATTCCTTGTATTATATCATCTAAGAATATCTCTCAAATTGGAAATGGAAGGAATGATTTCAAACAATTAACCTGAGAACATGGTAAATGAAGCTTCCAAGAATTAAATACCTCTAAGCAACTTCCTCATAGTAATTTTTGTTAATGTTACTTGCATTAATTCTAATACTAAGAAATATATATTGGCAAGTGTAAGGAGATGGCTGTTTATGTCTTATTTATTATAAACACTAAAACACAGGAAGTTATATGGTTGTTCTTGTGTCATGAGTCTTAAAGATGATTATTTGCTCATTGTTTCCCGTTTTGTTGTAGCTTGCTGTTGCTAGTGATTCATCTTCAAATCATCTCAGTCATTTCTTAGCTGAAAACCTAATTCTACTTATAAACTGAAATTGAATTTATATATATCGTTGACATTTGAATCTTTGTGCATTCATTAAGCCTGCATATTGTTTAAACAATGTGATTTGAATATTAATAAAAGAAGCTTTCAGGGTTCAGTGTCTCTGCTTGTACATTTTTGGGGTGTTTGTTCATGACATACTTCATGTTTCAGAAGTCAAACTCGTCATGTTATTGGTATTCCTATGTAAATGGTTAATTTTCAAATAGAGCAAGTGGATTGATGGGAAATCCACAGTTATAGAGGCAGAAATGGAAAACCATCACTATGGTGATGGGGATGAGTAGTCATATGTCTGATTTTCAGATTATCTGGTACTGGCATGGGTTCTAATAGGTAGCTATAGTGAGCGAGTATTTGATAGTAACAATGTTCCACTTAATCGAATGGCTCCTGAACCATCCACTGGAGGTAGAAAAAACGAAAATCCTGCTGCTGTCCAACCTTGTCAAATGTGACTAAGAATGTCAGGGCAAAATGCTGGTGAATAGAGATTACTTATTTTTTCAGACTGAGAACAAGCTGGGGAAGGAATTAATGTAGGAAATGCTTTTTAAAGCATCCTAAAAACACCCCGTGGACAGCTAGAATGAAGTCAGTCTTTACTGGTAGATCTTCACTTATAACCTCACCCCTGCTGAAACATTTCACATTCAAACCTTTTTGAAAAACATCATGAGTTTTCTGTGCTGTGACTAGGGTGAGCTTTATCTGGTAGTTATTTTATAAGATTCCTACTAACAGAAGAAATCATGATCGAAATTAATTTAATCAGCTCATGCTTCATGTACATTCAAAGCTTGAAGTGCATAGTCAGGCTTTGGCATTAGATGCAAAGTTGGTACTCTTGAAAATACATTCTAACCTGTGTGAACTATAAGACCCTCTGTGGTTGCAGACAAGTAACAGTGAAATTTTGGTTCTTATTTAACATGACATTTGGTAATACTGGAGAAATACTGAAAGTTAAGAAGACACACGGGCCAAGATAATTGGCGTGTCATGCATTCTTATTTTGGCATTCAGCCTTACCTAATATGCCAGTGTAACAGGGCATGACGTGCTGTCAAGATGGTTTGACAAGCCTGGGAAATTTCAAAGACAGTATCTTACTGCATAGGATTTTTTATTTATTAGTACACTTCCAAGGAATTGTTTAAATATGCTCACTACCCTATTTGCATAGTCTGTTGGAGGTAGTGAGCACAGCAGCATCACAATGTTTGTTTCCAGCAGCTTGGAGCTGGCAGCATGCAGGGAACTCCCGGGAGCAAATACCACAGGATCTGTGACTGATTTCCCTTTGCTTTCTCGTCTCTGTATTTTTAGGTTGCATAATAATGCCTCATGGCCTTGATCTTGATTAGATCATCTGACTGTTACAAAAATATGAATACTAATTGCAGATAACTTTTTTTTTAATTTGAAACTTGCATTTTTTCAAATTTTGGCAAAGAACTTGGAGGCAGCTCCTATGTTTTCCTCAAGATAAATCACTGAGTAAGTTGAATGGACAAATGTCTGCCTTTGCTGCTGAATGCCCTCTCTGCAAGATTAAATTGCAGTGGGAAACACAAGTAAACCTATTCTTTTTCTCTTGACAGACAGAACTCTAAAAAAATCCCACCAATCTTGTTTAATAATACGTAATTATAGACCATGATGGAAGGCTCGTGCAAGTTCCCATATTATTAGCCAAACTCAAATGTATTATACATTTCTGCAATTTGTGTAAAAGCAATCTGTATGTTAGCATTCAATAAGGAATTATTACGAATAGAGAATTACAGGAATATAGCTGTATCTAATCTCAGGCCTTCCAAATCTACTGATGCATGAGGAGGGTTGCCATATATTGATTGAGGATCTCCTGGATGACCATAAAGTGCTGTTTATCATGTGTGAAGGAGTCCAAACCTTTCCTGAAGCGTCAGACCTACTCTGGTTCCGCATAGCACAGTTTCTGCATAGCACAGAGTATGGCCATTACATCCAGCATTTTCATAAAATGTCAGACATACCTTTGATGTCCTACAACTACAGTGCGTGTATGTCAGATGTTTGTGGATGAATGGCAGTCACTGGTGAAAAGTCTGATGCTATTGGTTATGTAATAAGTACCACATGGGTAACTTGCACATCTGGAAATTCAAGGCAAATTTATAAGTCCCTCAAAATTTGCACAGAAAGATTTCCAGTTGAAAAACAAGCGCAAGTAAGGTAAAGCAATGTTGTGCAAGTGAAGAAAAAGCTAGTCAGACTGTGTGCTACAAAAAGGAATGGGCTTACTTTCTTCACCAGGAGAGCCAACCTGGATGTTCTAGCGGGTAAAGTCTTTTTTTTTAAGTATAAAGACAAAAGAAGTAAATGAAAATATATTTAGGGAGAATAGTACTATATTTGAATGGAAAGACAAACACTTCTTCCCCTTTTACTCTGTGTGCCTTTAACTCTTACCAATAGATTATCAATGTATAAGCTATCTTTGGAAAGCTAGAAAGAACATTTTGCTTGCTGAAAAGATGTCATATTTGCACTGTGGTTGGCAATAGGAAATTGCATTTTCGTATGAATGGGAATGCAGAGTAAATTTGCTCTTTTTTACAATTGTCTTATAAATAGTGAGAGAAAGTCAGATGAAAACGGAGAGAGTGGCTGTAGCCATTCCTCTGTAATAGTTCTGTGGATGCTATGTGGGAACACAACTCTTTGGGGGATGCTACTTCGTTGCATCCCACTGACACTGGACTTGTCTTCACCAGAAGTAAGATGGAGCTGTAATAGCTTAAATGCCACCTACAGCAAATCCTCCATGATACTGTGGTTGGATATAGCTGGATACCATGTGTTTTAAACTTGTCTCTTACCTAGGATAATTGAATAGTCACAGTGCTTGAGTTCTATCAAATGGAAAACCACAAGATACTTAAGTAACTTTTTCTCAGATAAAGCTTGCAAACTGAGGGATGACATTTTGTGTAGGAGAGAGGAAAGCTCTAAACCACATGGCATTTATGAGTTGTGTTTTTAAAGCTGCATTAATGCAGCGCAAACTCATGAATAAAAGAGTATTCGTGTTGTATTTATGAGTTGTATTATATTTATTGTGCATCTTTAACTATTTGTTTTGATACTGCCATTAGGCTGTCTTTTCAGGGGTTTCTTACAACATTTACCAGTCCATAGCTGGTTCAGTCACAATTTTTAAATGAACAGACAAAAGGCAATAAAAGAACAAGACAACTTATTTCGTGATCCTGCAGGATTTGTAATAGGAACTTCTTTATTCTAGTTTTCTTACAGGAACTAAAAGTTCTTTGAATCCTATGTTGCCTGGAAAGATCCTCATTGTTTTTGGTATCTGACAATGAGGTTTCTGGAAAAGCAGACAGGCAACATTGAATACGTGCAATTATGCACATATGGTTACAACAGGCAGACGCAAGTAGTTTGATGTTGGCTCAGTAGCTGGTCTGTGTGGGCACAAGTAGACTTTATATATTGGATTTCAGTATGTGTATGTGGCATGTTATTATATCAGTCACCTGACTACTCCCAAGTTGGCAGCTGGATCTTGGAAGGTTGTGCTAGGTCACGTGGAGCCGTGTCTTGTATCCACTTAGCTTAAGTGGCCAAGTTCTGGCAGGTGAGAAAGTGCACGGACTTTTTTTAACCTATATTGTTGGCTGAATACAAGCTGAGATGAGCTGATCTCTTTCCAAGGCATCATGGAACTTACAACAGAGCTGCTCCGAGGACAGCTTTGTCAGAAGTCCTGCCTTTCCTTGCAGCTTGGAATTTTTTCCCTGTGCTGAGCAGGCAACTAGAGGTCTGCACATGTCAGAAGCTGATTGTCAAAGACCCTAAATAATTCAAGCCAAAATTCTCATCTCTAAACATCTTGAAGCTTTGCTGGCAGAGTAGTGATAGTCTGCGCTTGGTGGGGTAGGATTGCAAGCTTGTATGTTACTAGTTCTGCATGCTGCATTTTGAACTCAGTTTCAATTCACTTCATGCCAGCCTAACTGTGCAAAATGCAACAGCGTGGAACCAATCTGTCCTAGCTAATACCAGTTCTCTAGATGTGTATACATGTTTCTAGGTTTGTTCTAGGATTGCATCAATAGTTGTTGTCTTTTTTGTTTACCAATGTAATAGTTTATATAAATTTTCATAATCTGTTGCTCTTGATTCCATGAGTCAAAAGCAGGAAAGGGAGATACTTGTTAATCGAAAAAAAAAAAAAAGCTTCTTGGGTAATAAAAAAATGTACAGTTATTTCAAAATTCAGAAAAGGAATCATTATCCTGATGGCTTTGTTGCTCATTTGGCAAAACAGTGAAACACTCTGAACTTTTTTGTTTTTTTCTGGAAACTTTTTCTTTCTAATGCTGTACAGTATCTGTCAATGCAGAATTAGGTAAGTTGTTGTTTCTTAGCAAATGATACCAAAAGAAGGTCAGCAAGTAACCAAAATATTTTGCTTTGTTAGATATTTTCCTATATCATTCTTTTCAATTTCATTTCATATCTTTTGTAAATAGACATTTGTCTTTAATAACAGTAGATATCAGCTACTTCTGATGTTATGTCTCCATAGCAAGCGATGATAATCATAGTCACAGCGGTTTTTAAATACATTAGGACATATTAGTTTTAATTCTCATCAAAAATCCTCTGGAATTATTGCAAGGTTTAGAGGTTTTTTTCTGTTGGTTTCAATGGAGGTTGGGTTTAAGCTTAATGATCAGAGCTGCTTAAATCATTTCAGTTGTGTTGCAGGGAGTGTGAAAAATGATAATCCTTATTCCCAATTTTTAATTCTCTTTGAGATTTTTTTGTATCAGTCTTTTCTAAAGCTTTGTATCTATCATGACTGAAAACTGGCAAGGATAACAGAAATTTCTGCTTACTTCGTCTTATTTGCCAAAAATAAATGAAAAGACACAGAATCCTGTTATGCTGATATATATCTTTGATATCAGTAGTAGCTTAAACTAATTAGGAAATTACATTTCCAGAAAAATCAGTTTTCTTTTTTCCATTGCATTATTCTGGTTGTACTCTGGTAAAAGCATATTATGCTATTAAATTTTGAATTTGGCCCCTTTGCTCTAGCTGATACTATATCTATCACTTCATTACTTTTATTGTAAATTTCATTAATGAGGTCAAGGAAGAGTCTTATGTTATTGTTTGAGTGTCTCTCTTTTATGAATTAATTTTGATAAGAATCAATTCTAATCATTTTTGCTATTGCTTGTGTGAGTATTTTGCAGACTGCATTAATTAAGAAAATTGGTCTATAATTACTGCAGTTACCCATATCCTACCAGGTTTCAAAATTACAGAAATAATTATGATCCTAAGAGAGTCAGGCAACTTTTCAAATGCTGCATTATACATGCTACACTAAATGCTATGAAAGACTTGACTAAAATATTAATGCATCTCAGCTGGAAAACCTAATGTGTCTTTCTGCAATGGGTTTTGCTTATAGACAGAATTATTTTCGTTGAATTTTCAGAAAAGTCTTCATTTTTGAAGGTCTGTGTGTTCTGTTTTTCAGCTGCTAAATTGAACCAGTTGATACCTGCAGAATACTGTTTTTCATAGTAAACACCTAATACCAACTTCATTTGTGTTTGCTTCTGTATAAACTTCAAATGCTGGATAGACATGTCTGTGGAGACATTTAGGTCAGGGAGAAGAGGAGAAAAGAACCTCCTCTTAGAAAATGGCATTCCTCAGAACAGTGATTTCTTCAGCAATAGTGAAAAACTTAGGTGATTTTAACAGCCTGTATTTTATTGTATTACTTTTTTAATATTTTTATCTTATTTTCTTTCAGCATAATGTCTGTATAAAAAAAAATAACATATGAAAAAATTATGTAAAAACTCCTGAAAAACCTCTATATTTGCTGCTATTACCATGTTTGAGCTTTTGGATGCCAGCGGTGACTTCTGTGTGGTGCAGTTAACTTGCACTGCATTGTTGGTACAGCTTCAGGTTCTACGTTGCTGAGGGAAGGGGACTCGTGGGGAAGAGCAGAGGTGTAAGACTGGCTTCTCTCCTGTTTCTGGAGGACGTAAAGAGGAGAGGCAGACTGTAAGGAAAGCAGCTACAGAAAGTGCATATTGAGTCCCAAGGCAGTATGGAGATCCAGGCTGTTAGACTTTGGCCTTTTGTGTGATTACCAGTTGGACTTTATATAGAGCCTATAAGTTCCCCTGCAGCAATGATTTTCATCCGTAAAACACAAAGGTGATCCTGGCACTTGATTCCTAATTAAGTCTTCTTACCCGAGTGGTTGAAAAAGTAGGCAATAAGGCCATGGGCTCTGTGCTCTCTCTGTGAATCTCTCACATCTTATGGGAAGTCTATTATTGTCACTTTTCTCCCCATTTCTTCCATTGCCAGTTGAACTTCATGCACTTTCAGAAAGATCTGTTTATCACTGAATCTATTATTTCAGGGCTGGCACAAACCCTCTATTCTTATCTTACCTTAATCCCTGCCTTACTAAGGAACATTTTTTTTTTTTTTCCTGTGACTATATTATTTTTGTATTGACATGCTGTTTTATATTTGTGTTTTAGCTTTACCTGTTCCATTTCCTGAGACTTTGTAATAGTAATAACTTCGTAATGTTTGCCACCTGGCTCCTGACCAGGGCAGTCACCCATAGCCCCTTTGACAGCCTGGTGTCTCAATGCATTTCAGGGGAAAAAAAATAGAGAGGCTGAAAATAGTTTTTACCTTACGGCAACTTTGTATGTCAGTGGTTCAGAAAGAAGGCGATGGAGGATTTAGTGCCAACTGCAGGTGAGCAAGGGTCAAACTCTGCTCTCTTAAAGCAACCTGAACCTTCTTTGTGTCTGTCTGGGACACAGTCCTACCTCATGAATAACTGGGGTTACTGCTGAACATGAGAACATCCAGCAAGCGGTCAGAATTTCCTTATCCCCTGTCTTTTGGAATCTCCAGCAGTAAGGATCAAGTACCTCTCCAGACAAGAGACGCAAACAAACAAACAAACAAAAAAAGGAAACATGAAATAGCTGACTAAATGCCTAAATACGCAAAGGACTTTGAGGAGGAAGGAGCAAAGACTGACTGTAGAATTTGTCCCTTATGTTCTTGGATGAGTTTACAAGGAGAATGGCTCTTTGGCCTGAGTAATTTTACATTAGTCTATGTGAGGTTCTTAAAGACCAATGTTATTTTCTCCTCTAAGAACCAATGAGATAACAAATAATATATTTTTTTTTTCATTTCCAAGTGTGTAATGTGTCCTAGAATTGTGAGCAATTGTTGCTCTTTCTGATAATAAAAAAGCATGTATATTTGATACAAGCTTATTTGCAGACATGATACAGTTCTTTCTATGCCTCTGGCTCCAAGAATTTCGCATTTTTCTGGTATAATCTTAGCAAGATGGGTTATATTATAATCCTTTCTGAAACTTGGATTCAAACTCCGTATTACTGAAAACCCAGGGATCCTAATTTCAGATATTCAAAAAGTTTTAGAATTCTAGAAAACATTGTCAGCAGCACCATCACCTTTGTTTTAATAGAGAGTCTCTGCATCTGTTTCTTTTCAGGAACCCAGTTCTATGGCTTGGTATTAGAAACACTTGCAGTGTGTCTACCATATTGGTTTTCTCAAACTCTTTTAAGCATTTTTCCACCTAGTTTTGTGTCCCATTTAGGCTTAGGCATGAAGCTTCTCAGTTTTAGACAATTCTGAATTTAAAAAAAAAAATTAGTTCTTACAATATTCTAAGGTTAGATAAGAAAGAATACTCATCCTCTTTGTCCTTTTCTGATGCTTCTGTTGGATGGCTTCTGAACAAAACTTTCCCCAGTTTGAAAATCATCTTACTAACAGGCTTGGTGGAGAATCACTTTACAGAAAGTTCATATTGTGAGGGAATGCACTAAAATTGCTACATAGCACTTCTGTGTGGTAACACATCATTTTTTAGAAAATTATCCCATTCTGAAGTTGCTTGTCTATTCTCACCCATTTTTTTATTTCTCAGCTTTTCACATTTTTACTGTTTTTATGGGTTTTGCCTGTTTGCTTATTTCTTCAGCAGGGCTTATTAAGAAGTGATGGGTCTTTCTGCCCCTCCCCTTTTTTTTTTTTCCCAAGCATTTGAAAATTTTTAAGTCTGCCCCACAATTTGTTTGTGAGTGAGAGTTTTACGACTCACACTGAACAGTTCCAGCACACTCACAGGTTTACATTCCTGTCAGGAGCTGCTGATGTAAGAGAGCTCTAAGGTCTTAATGACAGAGTTTGCATTATAAAAAGGGAGTTACAATGCATAAGCAATTGAATGCATCATATTGTATGAAATATGCTGAATTTAAAGTATGGAAATGTTAAATGAAGTATTTTAATCACTGAAAAGGAAAACAAGTAGGATCTCTTAAACTTCAGAGATTAAGTACTAAGAAAATTAATCGGGGTGGAAAAACCCCCCACGTGTTTGCAGTTCCCGTTTTGTGTAGCTAATGACTTGAGTAACCTAAATAATGCTGGCATTATCAAGCTGGATTAGCAAATGTATATGCTAGCCTGACTGTTCAGCATGTCTGCACTGATGAATATAAACAACTTGTGGGAAAGGGCTGAATTTGCAAAGGCTTCAACCTGCATTGTATAACAGGACATGACTTTTTAATATTTCTGATCGCCTAAGATGAATTCTAATGAGCACATTTTTATAACCTAGATCATTAGATGGACGTAAAATGTTCCTCTGGTAAGTGTTTGTGGAAAGGATTCTTAATAAATGAATCACTAAACCTTTGAAAGCTTCTTCATGCATTCATTTATATGCATTTATAATACAGCAAGCATGGTTTGCTGGAATATAAACATGAAACCTAGAATTCAAACAAATTAAGGAATATTTTCTGCCTTTACTTACTATTTGAGTAAAGCATCACTTGGATCACTTTCTTAAGGAATGAGAAGACTGTCTCTAGAACTGACTGGGGAAAAAAACGAGGAAGAATCGTATCTTTTATATGTCTGCTTCCTACAGAAATATCACTAAGGTCATATTTCTGGACCCAGATGAGAGTAAACTATAGCCTGTTGGATGGGGCACCCTCTAAGAGCTGGAAAGCTATACGATCCTTGTGCACTCGAGTCAAAGCAGGAGTAGGAACAAAGTTCTTCACCATCTGAAGCGAATGACCTACATAGCAGAATATAGAATTAATATCTGTTGAGACAGAGGAGAATAGATGATTTATGTCAGGTAGAACAACTGCAAAAGGGTATTACTGTGAAGTATATTCATTAGGGCACTCTGAATAAACGGATTTGAATCCTTATTTCCAGCAGCATCTGAATCTGAATGTCTCTCATAGTGCTTGAATGCCATGGACCTGAGGTTACTGACAGAGTGGAGGTTTGTATCCCCAAAACGCAAAGCAACTGATGCCAGCTAATAGAACACTGACTAGATTTGAAATTTACAAGAAGCTCTTTTTGGAAAAAATTGCTAAACCCTCTTGCCAACTCACCATAGTTTATTGGTGATGAAGAAAGGGGTTTCTGCAAGAACGTACAACAGGATTAATTTTTTATAAGTTAGCTGTCAGATGATTGAGGAATAGCAATTTTCCTTTGAACTGGAGCTTTATGCTATATTTATATTCTACAATATAAAAGAATTTGCATCAATCATGACTCAATTTTTATTTTTTACCTAGGAAAATAATTATATGAATGCATAGTATTAACATTACAGAAAAAATATTAATAAGGATAGTTGAGTGGCTTAATGGTACAAAAAAGAATTTGAATCAGCACTGACCTTGGTGAGCTCTTCTCTCAGATCTTCTCTGTGTTCTCTCATCATGATTTTTAGGCACCACCATACTTCTGTACAAAAAATAATTTCAATATTTCAGATTAATTGAATGATTTGCTTATATGTGTTCTTTCCTCAATCACTTATTGAACTACATTCATTGTCTGTCAGAAATTTCCTGACAATTTAATTAAGAAGCAGAAAGACATTTAAACATTCCCCTAAACTGTTTACGAAGAGTGAAAACTGTTGCAGTTTCTACTGAGCAACTCAAAATCAAACTTTGAAACCTTGATATTTTGCTATGTACTATCTTGCACTCCAAAACCAATCACACTCAGTGACACACATCTCCTGTGTTTTCTCCCTAAAGCTTTCCTACCAATGATGTGTACATTGTAGTGACATAGTGTTTTGCACACAGATTTGCAAAGCATCATAAATTAATTAAACCATCAACTTTATTCTGCTCAGTAAGGCCATCCTTCCACCTACAGCACACTAGGATTCTAGGTGCTTGACTTGGTGTACCTCTAAAGAGTCTCTACAATATAATACATTGAAATATTTTTTCTTCCCTATTTCCATTTGTGTTTTCATAATAACCAGAGATTATGATGACTGGATGCTTTGCATTACACCTTCTAATTTTTTCTCTGCTTTGGATTCCTGTGTGTTTGCAGATTTTCTACTGTAACAAAACGAACAACAACAAAAATCCCCACAACAAACTGATGTATGTCCTGTGCTTCTGTGCTCTCCCTTATTATGGAATAAACATATAGAGGGATATATATCAGGCAGGTGAGACAAGTACCAAGAGCTAGGGCTGGTTGATAACAGAAAACATATACTGCTTGAGTTAAGGTGGACCAAAACTGGAAAACCGAGAAGATACCAAACTGAAGTTCTGGAAAAGAGATGTGGTAAAATGCTGAGCCCAATGGCTAAGTTGAGAGCCCGGCCAAAAACTCAAAGATCAACATCTGTATTGCAAGGCAGAGAAAGAGGAACGAAGGGAAATACTAAGGCCAATTTGGAGATGGTAACAAACAGATGGGAGGCTGGAGTAAGGCAAAACAAAACTTCTGCGACGACCAGACCAGTCAGATGACCAGGAAACAAAATTACAGAGCAAGTTCTGGGAGCACATCTGCAGTTGAATGACACATTTCAGGCATTACAGCTGCTGGGATTGTGTCATGTATCTGATGGGGAGAAACTACGAGTGTGGCTAAAAGATCAGTCCGAAATTCTCAAGTAGACCCAGTGAGTAAAATTTCCCTGATTGTAAAGATATGGGAGTGAACTCTGCAATACAGAGATATCCAGCACGGATCAATGCATCTCCTAGAAGGGTAGTTACTGAACATTGCATTTTTCTTTCCATCATTTTCATTATGAGGATCTTTTCCTCACTATGTTTGTAATAAATACGATATTTATTTTTAATTTTAAAAAATATCCCTAATCTTATCTTTATCGTGATCAAATTTTGGTTAGACTGTACCTCAGATTTCTTTCCGAGATGGATAAATTCAAAATACTTCATCTGAAACCAGAGGTGCTAAGCTGGTGGGTTTTTTTAAGGGAGTACTCTAATGTAAATCCAATATTTTTATTTATGTTGGATCAGACGTAAACAGTTATATTTTTTTTTCTTTCTATAGAAAATATGTGGCTGTATTGTGGCTGTTGTGAAGAGGATCACATTCTGAGCATCAGAAAGTGTTGTGTTGTATCTGTATTGATTTTTGTAGTTTATGGGAATGTTATTTGTTTGCTCTTAAAAGTAAGCATGACAATATGTAATAATTGACCTGTAAAACTAAGTTAAAGTTACTTTTTCAGCCATACTTTTCTCCCTTTCCAAGTTGCACATTCCTTTGACATAGTGAAGAGTTCCAGTAAAATAAGTGACTTCAACACCATCAAACCCCACATCAGCCTTGTGAGAAGATGCTTGATAGCTCTTTTTGCTTTATTGTTGTATGTAGAGCTAGATTCTGGTTATTCTGCTGTCAGTAATTCAAGTACTAGACCTCTGTTTCTCTATTCTCCCCCATATTGCTCTGCAGTCAATAAAAGAGTGAGGGCTGTCTGTCTTTGTCAGCCTGTCAGGCTCATAGAGGACTCCAGCTGTTGCACTCATCCAGTCACCCTCCGTCTCCAACATGAACGAGAGTTCTTGCTACGTGTGGTGTAATCGGAAAACTGCTGCTGCCTTGTGATGCTCCATATTTATTCACGTACGCTGAATTCTCCAGCAAACCTACTCAGATAATCTTTCCAATGCTTACAGTTACAAACCCTCTTCTGGCTATGGTGGTCAGACATGTTATTGAGGTCTCCTGACCAAATTAGTAGCTTCTTGGTTTTTTTTTTTTTTTTTTTTTTTTTTTTTTTTTTTTTTTTTTTTTCCGTTTTCTTGCTTTTTTTACACCAACT
>VYXH01000037.1:281340-297539 GCA_013397275.1 Burhinus bistriatus | reverse complement strand
TTTTTTTTCTTTTTTTTTCCCCATTCCTGCTCTTTATACCAGTCCGAATAGTGTTTTGGCAATATTAACATTTGGTCATATATGGAATTTTGGAGTGTTACACTTCCATATGTGTAAGACTAAAAGTGAGAATTAAATATGCTTTAGAACATTCTTTTATGTGAATGTTTATAAAATAATTATAAACTAAGATAATGCTTATTTCTCAGATCTCCATGAGTGAACTTCAATTTGCATATGTTTCTGTGTTTTTGGTGTTTTTCTAATAACTGATGATGTATTGGAATGTGTAATCATAATTAAATAAGCTTGTTAAGCTTTGGTGTTGTAAATCACTAATATTGAATGATTTTAAAATATTTCTTAGTTAAAAAAATGTGATGTAAAAAATAATGTAAAATAGCACATATATCCTATTTGAGAATATTTTTGCAAACGTTAACCACAGTTCTTTTTTACAGCAAAACTTACATTGTATCATTCTAAACTTTTCAAAATTTTACCGCTTCCCTCAACTTTAACGTGATACCATTTTGGACAAATGTTCCTTTCAATTATGAGCTCTAATTTATTAAAAAAGACTAACTTTGTTCAATGACATGAACCTGGAAAGTATGAATAGTGCAGAATGATTCTATATTTCTTTTCAAAACTTTACTGAAAACTTGATCTATGTCTTTTTTTTTTTTTTTCTTTTGATGGGAGACAGGGAACCAAGGGGAAGGAATACTGGGAGAAAGAGAGGAAATAAATTAAGAGTTACTTTTCACTTGTAGACACCTAGGGAAACCCTGGACTAAGAGAAATCTATTATAATGCTAACTGTAGAAACAGCAGGTGAGGACAGCATGAGTCCGTTTTTCCCCTTTAATGAGTAAGATCTTTAGCAAAATTTTGCTTGAAGATATTAATAAATCTATACTGTGAAAAATCTGTCAGTCTGGTACAATACTTTACCTTACCAAGAAAAAGTTTGTATTTTTTCCTTCCCTCATTCGTTACTTATCTAGGCTTTAACCTTTCCAACATCCCCTGAGTTAAGTTGCAGTACAGGCTTTTCTACAATGATTTATGTATCACATTATGAAATATTCATAATAAAGTATACTTTTACTCATTTTGATTTGCCCTTTTGTATAGTTTTTTGTTTGTTTGTTTCTTTTTTTAAAGTAGTTGATGCCATTTTATTCACTGATCAAACAAAACCACTTCTGGAGTGCATAATTTAATTTATGCCTCTTTTATAAGTAAGTTGCTGAACTTGGCTGACAGATACGCATAAGTGAAAGTTGTTAAGCTTAGAAATAACGTAATATACTATTTTCTCATCACCACACAAATGAATATTATTGGTGTCAAGAAATAATAACATCTTTTTAGCCACCACCCACCAACTTTCTGAACTGAGACACTTATGGCCAAGGTGGTGGTAGCTTGTGCCTGGAGGCAGGAGAACTTCAGCTGCGCTGGGGCCTGAGAGATCTGGGTCTCCTTTCTGCCAGACAGTGCATAATTTTGTCTCTGCTTCTGCCTGCTTTCACACCGCCAGAAAGCCTTGTACCCAGATTGAAGTGAAATGGAAAATCAGTCATTTTAAATACAGACTATCTACCTAGCACATGCTAGTTTATTTTCAGGGACACACTGTTGCTGTGTTACAACTGATCAGAAAAGTTCTGTTGAAATGTTTTGCCACAGCTAGATTCTTGGCCAGAAATAAAATTGATTTTGGTAAGGTCACTGATAAAAATGAAAATGTCAAATGAAAGGGTTTATAACATCTTTTCATTTATTTTTACACTATCATTATGCCAGTAACAATGTAAAATAGGACACATGAATTGTAATTTCCATTGGAAATTATGTTCACTTTAATTTCATCCATTTACAAAATACTGTTCTAATGTTTATTCCACAGAAGATATTGAAAACTTTGAAATGTTGATATTTTCCATAAAATTGATATTTTAATTTTTTTCAAGTGATCAGTAATAAAAATGTTAACGTTGTCTTGATTAAAGGGGAACATCAATGTCTAACCATAGCAAACAATCTTGGAGACAGAAAATCCAGATATGGGTTTTTTTAATCTTCAGACTACTGGAGATAATTGACAGTCAGCTAAAGATACTTTAGCAGTCATGTCTTATCTCACTGCTAGAGATCTATTATCCTTGCAGCTAATGTAATCTGACTGTCTTAGTCAGAATTCTTATGATTTTGGAGAGAGAATAGGCTTCTCTTTTTTGTTTATCTTTTCATTAGTGAAGAAACTATATGTGGTATCTCTAGTTAGAATAAAATAGTAGCTTCCATTAGAAACTAGAATGTTAAGGAACTGGGTGTAAATCTTTAGTGATGTAAAGCATATTAATTATAACTTAAATACAATTATGAGCCTAGAAGAACTATGCTGGCTTACTACAGTTAGGGGTTTGAAACAAGTTGTGGATTTCTAGGCTTTTAATCCAACAATATTGCTGTCTGCTGTTTTATTTGCTGTAATGAAGAACGGCAGGACTGGCATCAATTTGTGTTATATTTTCTGGAATTTTATTTTTTGGGTTTTTTTTTTTTTTTTTTTTTTGTGTTGTGGATCGTTTTTTTTTTTTCCCCCACCTGAAATATTTTGACTGATGAATAAGAGAGATTTGATGCTGCTATATGCCTTAATTATTTCTCCAGTATAGAATCCTACTCTGACACCTTTTAAAATACTCTGTTTTGATCCTTTCTACCACTGACACAGGAAAAGCAGAATTTGATCGGAATTAATTTTTTAAAATTTCATCACAGAACAAGGCAATGGAATTAAATACATGCCTTTTAATAACGTAATGTTTCTGGAAATGGTGCAGTTAAAACACTTCACCATTTTTAACATATCAAATTATATGATGCTGTCGTTCTCACTGTTATGGTGTTACTGAGATACATCCAAACAAGTAAGGGCAAAAGTGTCTGACTGTGTCTTTATATCTGTGGATGGTTTGATGATGTTTGATGTGAGACAATAACATGATATGATCTGGTATGTTTTGTATTTTTCTTCAGCAGATTTTTTTTTTTTTTTTAAATATTTTATTGAATTGTTAATGTTTGATGTGGAGCCCATGCTGTTTCCTTCCAGGCAGAAAAAGTATATTTTATGGAGAGCATATTTCTGGGCAATTTTAATGGTAATGTAATGAGTCTTAAGGTGGGATTCATATTTACTTTGTTTTCTGGTTCAACGTAACCTCACAGCTTCTTTCCATGTGGAGGGGAGAGATGCTCTCTAGAGAGCAAGGATGTATTACCATTTGGAAGGCAGGAGGGAGGCATCTAAGGTCCAGTTTCTATTCAGTAATCACCACCAAAAAGGGCATTACCCCCTTCTTGCCTCTATCTTGTTTCCAGCTAGTCTTTTGGGAGAATGAATATTTCAAAATGTGTTTCTGGAAATGTACTGATTTCTGTACTACCAGCAAAAACATCATAATTATATTTATTATGCCCTGTAATGTAGGTTCTAAAGTATTGCAATTGCTGTGGAAAGCTCTATTAAGCTTTTATAACTAAATAAGTAGATGGATGAATGCATCATTGCATAGGGCAAATTAATCATTGAGGTCTCACTACTAGAACACTTGTGATCCTCCTTCTGTTTGAGCCAGGAAAATGCTGCTTCAGGATGAGAACACTAGTGATCATAAACCATATTTTACATATTTGAAACTGTGCTGAACTGACTGTAAAAGCTTTAAAGACATGAAAATATTTCCCAAAATGTGCTTACACTTTCAATACAATTATTATTCATCCCTATCCTGATTTCTATAGCACAGGTTTTTCCTCCAGTGAATGATTTTATAACGAAGATTTGTTCAGTAGGTTTTCATATAGAGGGATGTTTTAATCCAACAAAAATACTGTTTCTCTGGAGTTTGTTTTGGGGATTTATTTTAATGTTTCTGTTGAAAATGTCTTTGGTTTGGTGGTTTGGTTGCTTGGGCTATTGCTTTAGCCCCTCTGCCAGGCTGCTTAAAATATAACCTGTAGAAATGGATTTAAAAATGAAGCTATTTCACTAAGGTTCTTCATATACACTTTCATGTTTCTTCACATGTAGAGATGTCAATCATTTTAATATGAAATACTATCTGCTATGCAAGAGCACAGCTTTGGGTATGAATGAGCAGAGAAATTCATGAATCTTCCAATAATAGAAGTTCCAGTTTAAATAAAAAATCAAAAGCTTATTTGAAGCAAGTCATTTTTTCCTTAGTGAAATTCTGTTCAATAATAAGATACCTGTATTTAAATGCCCAAATACAAGCAGTAGGTACAAGAGAAATTCAGCTTACACTGCAGGGCACTCACTCAGGACATGATTCAGTGTCAAATGTTTTAAATGCCCTTGAGTGATGCCTCCCACTTCCAGCAGTCTTTACAGAAGGGTGTAGGTCTCTTGAAGATCCTGTATCATGGCTGTTGTACATAGATATAGCTTCCAGAAAGTTGTTTTGCTGACTAGTGAGTAAAGGTAGCCTTTAGTTGCCTGAATCTAAGTATTAGATGCCATTTGAGAGAGACTCCATACCCATGACTGCAAGACATGACATTGACAGGACTGCCGACTTCTCAGAGATTTGTACCTATGGCTAGGGACTCAATCCTCTTTCATGCTTTGACATGTTTTTTTCTCTTTTTTGGAATTATCTTCTCGGGGAAATAGTCTGCTAACTTGAGTTTAGGCTAGATATAAATATTTATTCTGAGTTTTTGCTGTATGCATTGCTTTTTGTTTTTCACTGATGAGCTAGAGTTTTGTTTGCTTGTTTCTGACTTGCTATTGTGATTTCTCCAGAAATCCCTACTTAGGAGGCTACCATGATGCAGCAATACAGGGTTCATGTGTCTTGGAGATTGGCTGTAAGGGGGCAGATTCTGGAAGCTGAAAATGTATCAAAAAGTCTACGTTGACTGTGTTATGCTCAACATCTTATTTATGGGCAAAGAGGAAGAACACCTTATATAAAAAGACAAGAATAGATTGTTAGTAGAATTCAAATCTTTACTGCCTAATCCAAGAATCATTACTCGGCCAGATCCGATTATTACAGAAAAATAAAGAATATGCTTCTTTTCAGAAAAACTCTTACTAATAGAAGAATACAGTTAAAATTGTTATACACACATTCAGTTTCTACCCCTTTTCCTAGTAATTCACCTATCCCCTGTTCTTCTGAGTACTAAGGTCAATAATCTTATTTCAGTGTTTGTAGTGGTGGTGTTACGATGAGCTGTCAGCACTTGGAGGTCTTCACTTAGTTCTCACTCTAGGATCCACTTGGGGTCACTATTATGTTTTCTAGCATGCTTTTATATCTTTGCTCCTCTTTTCATTGGCCTGCAGCTCCACTGTACATCTGAACTTACCATGTATAGTGCTTTTTATGTATGTCAGTAACTATTTCATTGTTGGTTTTATTATTCCTCAAATAAGTTTTGTCCCGTTTAAGGTTTGTATTAACTGACTGTGGGCGAGTTGTTTACAGCCATGATGACTCCAATGCCAGCCTGTGCCTCATCTCTTATCATCCTGTGCCTGTGCACCTCTGCGACACATTGTGTGTCTTCACTTCCCAAGGTCTCAGATGTGATGCCAGGCTTATATTTCTCAATACAGCATCATTATGTTAGTCATAAAACCTTTGTGGTACTGCCATATAAAGATATATAAAATAAAACAGATTAACCACAGACACCTGGCCCATTAAAAAAGGCATTTACTGCTAAATCAGGCAGTTCAACAAAAGTTTACACGTTTTGTGGTTCAAACTATTCAGACAATCTATCAGAGCCCTGGTCGAGCCCTGCTCATGCCCCGTGTTGGGTGCCAATAAATCTGTCATGGTTTAGGCTGAACTGGTCACTGAGATGAACGACAGATGCTCTCCCCCACCTCTCTCTCCAAGGAGAGGAAGGAGAGAGAAAGAGACTTATGAATTTAGAAGGAACTAAACTATGTTAATAAGATATTAATAAGAAAATAATAAAATGGAAATAATGCAGTATATACAAAACTGTATCAAGCTCCCAGGATGACAATCACATCACTGGCAGGCACTGAGGAAGTCCCAGACTGAACTCAGTGACAGACGGGAACTGGATTCCAGATCTGGTTTCAGGAATGCACAGGTCAGGATCAAAGGAAGACAAACAGAGTCCTCCTCAGATGCCAACCATTGAAGAAAGAGGGCTGACCCTTTGATCCTTCAGCTTTTATACTGAGCATGCAGCAGATGGGATGGAATACCCTGTTGGTCACTTTTGGGTCACCTGTCCTGTCGGTTTCTCCCCACAGCTGTGACCCTTCCACGCTTTTCCACTTCTGACCCTCCAACGGGGCAAATAACAAAGTTGGCTGGCCTTAGGTGTTACAGCAATAAGTATAAGCAAGAGCATCTCTGCGTACCATTCCTTGGCATCAACTGTAAACATCGGTCTTATCACTCTGAGAGTGAACACTTTCTGCACAACATGCTCTTAATTTCAGCAGTTAGAATAGGCCTAGCTGCAAAGTAAAATTACTGAACAGAAAATTGGTTTTGTTTTACCGCAGACCAGGATATGACAGAACAAGCCTGTCAAACCTCAGTCCTGAGGCCTTGCAAACTCTTTATGAAGCTTGCAACCCTTTTTATTAACAGTGTCGATACTGTATTATGGGTCTGTAAGGTTGGGACTGGAGAGACGCTTGCGTACCCAGCAGCTCATCTTTTCCACAGAAAAATGTATGTAATTCATACTGATGAAAGATGTCTTCTCGAAAACTTTGCCCTCCTTGGTATTCTGCAGGCAAATACAATGGAGGTAGTATCCAGGCTGACTCAACAGAAGCCATGGTGGTTAGTACATTGGATAATGCAGGAGGTTGAGACCATTAGGCAATGTTTACTAATGAAGGGTGATGTATTTGTGCTGGAAAAACAACACCTTCTGCTTCAAACTTGTTCAAAAAATTCTGACCTAATATTTCATGCTCTGAAAGTGTAGAGATGAATAGGAGAAAGGTTTCAGTGCATCTGTGAGTAGCAAGGTGATTTATAGAGGAAATATTTCTTATAGTAGTACTTCAACTTCTGTTTCAATGCTCTGTATTCCTCCTTCTCTCTGAGCAGCCAGAATTAACTGCTTTTCAGGAATAATTCAGCAGCTACTTTGCCTTATATGTTTTTTCCTTTTAGGAAACAGCTGTGATCTTCATTGTTCAATTGCAAAGCTGTTGAAGAGTGTTTTAAAGTGCTGAAAATCATTCCCTTATTCTTTATGAATTAGCAGAATCCAGGTATTTCCTCAAACAGGTGAAACATTTTTTTGCAGAAGGATACTGTGTTGGAAGATAATCCTTGTTGCCATTAACTCCTTCTTACAACTCAGAAATGAATATAAGCAAGAAGGGGTTTTGGGGAAAAAATTATATAGATTTTGTTTGGAAATCATGATTATCCTATAAAGTACTTCTTTCTGGCCTTTTATTATCCCCAAGACTGTTGTCTAACTCCAATGCATTCACACTTAGATATTCCCATATGTGGGAATCTGCTTTATATACCCATAGTGTTGTGTTTCTGTTTGTCTCGTTCCACTACTTCAGTGTCTTCAGGAGTGATTCTTGGCAAGTACGATAATACATTCTGAGAATGAGCATAATCACCTCTTAATACAGTTGTTGTTACAGTGTCTTTCCTACCTCAAGCAGACTTTGGTTTTTAATCTTTGCTTCACGTGGACGGTAAATACTCAGGCTTAGTAATTGCTGGAAGGGGAATATATATTCAAAGAACAAAAAGGATTACTTTTATTATAAATGAGATATGCCAACATTTCTGGGTCTCCTGCTCCCTGTACACCCTGGCATGCACACATACACACACACATATTTCTGAATCTGACTTCCATGATTTGGGTGAAAAGGAACTAAGAAGGGTTCTGAATGAGCCCTCCTCTTTAGTTCCTTACTGGAATAAGGCGTTCATGCTGCTGCCCAAAGGCTTCCAGTCTGAATATTCTAGGTATGCATAATAAACACTGAAGTACAAATGTAGTCGTCTACATTGACACAAAGAAAACAACATGCTTTCTACAAGGAAATAATTCCTAGGAAATTAATTGGAAAGCATACTGAAAACAGATCTTACTGAATACTTCCCAGAGACAGGATTATCTCCAGGGATTTTGTAGAGTGGAGGTTTCAGGAAGGGCAGCCAAGGTTGAAACAAATATTTTCTCCAAGACAATTCATTGTAAAAAGTTATTAACCTTTCCACAGGTTTTTCTTTCATTAGAGCATCATTCAGAAACCCAGATTAAAATGTTAAAAAATAAAACAGGTAACCTGGGAATCTGAACCGTGATTTTTTGATACCTTTCCCATTGACATGTTTAAAGCATAAGGCTCTATCAGGTTTTAACATCTTGCAAACAAAATACTATGCACATGATATTAAGAAGCACTTGATGCTTCTGTGAAGGCATATACTTCACATACATAAACATGATGGCATCTTGTGACTACCATTACCAGCCAGTTTTAGTGCTGTCATTTTAAATGAGTGCAGCTTTTGTTGAGATGCCATTACTTTTTATTTAATTAATACCTTGGTTTTAAAGATTAGGATCATTCTGATGTCACATTATTATTCTATGCAGCAGCTTACTTCAGGCTCATTTATTTTCATGTCTACGTTCTTTGGGAACGTCAGATTTGTTTATTCAAAGTAGATAAATCTGCCATGTGGTAAATGATAAAAGGGAGATGGTCAAGTATGTTATGTTTCTAACCCTCTGAGTCCTGTCAAAATTATTGTAAAAATGTGTGATATATTTTGATAGAAAAAGAATAATGTGTTGTTTTATTCTGTGAAACACTTATGAATTCCATATAGAATACTATTAGTCTAGAAATTGGATATGCCAGTGTACTGTAGAGAAATGAGTTTTTGAATATAATTTTCTGCATAAAATGAAGAATGCTATTTATCATAATATTTGGCATTTAAATATAACTTTTCTGAGTCTCTAAGCATTTTATTAACATTTATTAAGCAAGGCACATGACACATTATTTCAGGTAAACAATCCTGTTTCCATTAAATTATGAAAAAAAAGATAACAGCATAAGGATTTGGTGGTTAGTCTGAACCATTATCATCTGCCTTTTCTAGGCTTCCTGCTTTGGTTTTGAGACCACATTCCTTCATTTCTTGAAAATTAATAACATGTGCGAACAAGTCAAAGTGAAGTTAAGATTAAGTTTATATTGAGTCAGCTCAATAAGTAAAACATTAGCTTATGTTCTTTTTTTGTTGTTGTAAGAGATGAAATAAAATGCTCTGTTAACTCTTGACACTCTGGTAGGTGATGATCTTTTAAACTTGTGGTAATAATAATAAGGAACCATTCAAAAACCGTCATCTTTTAGTTGAAGACATTTCTTAACATAAGAAGTATAGAGCCCCATTGTATTTATACATGCTTTCATTTAGAATAGTATATGTTTAGTTAAACGTACTAAACAACTCCAATGACTCCTAGATATTCCAGATACAGATTTTCAGAAATTAGTGGCAATTGTCCCACTAATTTGTTGGATATAAAGGATTTGTTATGACAAAACTTTAAAAATTAGATGTAAAGTATGTCATATGCCAAACAGGTTTGGGACTACATTGTGTTTGTAAAAGTAGTAAGTAGCTGTATCTCCATAGTTTGCTCTGAAGGTCTAACTGGTAATGTGGGTTTAACAGCCTTCAGGTCCCTCAAGGAAAGAGGCAAAAATAAGCCACTATATTTTATATTGAGGTGAGGAACAAATTCAGATGAATTTGTGAAAGTGTCTCATAAAATTGGTGCTTACACAGAAAATGTCTTTTTCAACTGATGGATAGAAAATGGAAAAAAAAATTAAAAAAAAAAGAAAAAAAAAGAAAAAAGTTTTAGCTAGTATTCAAAATGCATGATAAGAACAATAAACAGCTAAAGACTCCCTATGCTAATAAAACTACTAATTCCTACTAAGCCTTACATTTAGATGCACAAGATTATAGACTAGAGCTTCAGAAATAAATTGAACTATGTGCTTCCATTGTCAAAAAGTATTGCAAAGCCTTAGACATTATGGAATATTTCTGCATAGAAATGTTATCTAAGTATGAACTGAGAAATGGATGGTGTCTTTCCATGAGAACATCTGCAAGAGAGATTTTGAATAGGAACAATTTAATTATCAGCCCTGCTCCTTTTCATTCATAGTCCCATGTAAGGTGAAATACCCTGTGCGTTGAATTTTGCTTTGTGAGTATTGGGATTTGATAGTCTGTGGAGAAAGAATAACCTACAACGTCAGAATGGAATCCCTTTGCCTCCTTCTAGTGGAAATATGCTTCAGCCTATCCTTCTCAAAGTACACATGAATAGTTTAGGTTCTTTTATAAGACTGATAATGAGCAGAAAAATTCAGCATAGTATTCTTTGCTAGTCCTTCTCTGTTTTACCTATCTCTCCTGGTTTATTTTTGCTTGTTTTTTTTGTTTTGTTTTGGGTTTTTTTTAGAGAGACGTAAGAATCCTCTTTCATTTTTCTTCTAACAAGCCATAACACCAAGGAGTTGGAGGATTATTAATTTTTTTTGTTTTGTTTATTCTGCTTGGAGCATGGAACAGATTTCTGCAACATTTGGCTCATACTGAGCAGATTAAAAGAAATCCCAAACCTAAAAGCTTGGTGCACAGTCACCTAGACTAGACAGGGTGACACATTGCTTGTTAAAAAAAAAAAATAAATAAAAAAAATTGACTGTAATCCACAAAAAAATAGTTTGACCACTGCTTATTCTACCTCTTCCTCCATTCCTATATTGTGGTTTTATGCAAAAAAACCCCAAATACTCTGAAAATAGGAATTGATTTCTATTCAGAATCACATCTCTTTTCATATGGTAGCTAAGTATTTACTATGTTACACTTTTGCTACCTCTGCATCTCCATAATCTTATTAATTACTTAGTTATTCTTTAACTAAAAGTACTTTGATCATTGTCTTTCGCACTTTTTATCCATCGACTATTGCTTCATTATCCATATGTTGCCTTTCAAAATATGATCCCATTATACACAGGTTTTACTGAGATTGTGCTTGATGACTTTCATTGTGATTTTCCAAGAGACAGAAGTCTAGTGGGCCTTCTGAAGCACATTCTTAGTCTAGGTCAAAAGAAATATGGGAAAAAAATTTTAAACCTAAACGAACACACTTTTAAAATAAATTATTTTAACCAGCATGCATGCAATCTCACAATATGCATTTTACAAAGTCACTTTAAAGAATAGAAAGACATTTTATTCTTTTTGAGGTGTTTTTCCTTTTTCCTTTTTAAACAATAAAAAGTAAAATTCAGCTACATACGTGATTTGATTTCCCTCAAATTTCTTTAAATGAAGAGTGATGAATGTGCTTAGCATACTATATATAAGATAGGTCCTTCAACACATCATGGACAATGAAGGTCTAAAGTGATTTTATCTGGAATCTCCAGTGTAATAGAATTAACTCCAGCATACCTGGAAAGGGCAATAACAGATCCTATCCACTTCAAGAAAAGTCTTCTTTTCTTTAGTATTACTTTTATAAAGGTGCTGAACAAAACTGATTTTAAAATAAAATTTAAAAATGAGATAATTTTCTTTGTATTCTCATGCAAGGTGGTTTTTTTTAAAAAAAGCTCTATAGAACTATCCTGACAAAATAGACAAATATTTTCTCCTCTTTTCATGACAGTGTGTTCTTAGTATTATCTTTTCTACTTATGTTGTTTAATAACAAAATATTATGAATTAATTAATTTCTCTTGAATAATATTTTTCAAAATGAACTGATAAAAACTGGTAAGTATTTAAAAAAGTATCTTTCATTTACTGCAAATGCACGGGATTTTTAGAATACCCTTTGCCTTCATGAAAACTGGAGTGCTTCTTGTTTGTAAAAGAAGGTACTCTGGACAATTAGTGTTTCTCATTTTGGAATAAGGATTATACACAAATACTTTGTGTAACTCCTTTACACAAATACTTTTTATTTTACTTACTGGAGTTTTCAAAGGAAAAATCTCCTCTTGAGATCTGGGATGAGTCAACAGCATCTGAGTGGCTAAAACTACTTGATTACTGACTGCATCACTTTACCCTGATTCTTTTACCAGCCCTGTTCACCTTCCAAAGAACATTGATACCTCAATCAGGCAGTCACAAGCATTCAAGTTATTTCACTTCCACTGCAGCTGTCACAACCCGTTCTATGTGGGTTCCCCCACCACATTTATTTCAACAGTTTAAATGGACTAGTTTTAGTTGTAATCAACTGGCTATTCACGTGTGATCAATAATATTGTTCCACGTGAAGGAAACCACAGTAACTTTTATTTTTGCATTGCTCAAATATGTCCTTAAATTTCTGTGATTTTGTGTGACTGTTTCAAGCAACCAGAATACATCAGGAGCATGTTCCTGTGCAGGTGGTGATACTTGTTCTCCAGAGGGCATTTTGTTTGAAACACAGACTACCCTTTCAGTGGTCATTACAATGATTTGGATCAGACGTAGGCTCCTGATCTTCCATTCTTTCAAGATGTAAATAAATGTCTTATTTAGGACAGCCCAGTTTTGCAGTCTGCAATGGAGCAGACATTCTTCCATGTTTTATCATTTGCCTGACAGTGCTAATTCACCTCTACTATGTTTTTTTTGACAAGTTCATAACTGTAGCCTTGCTGAATATTGGAAAAACTACACTGAATAAGACTTTGGGGAGGAATATGTCTGAGTGCTTTCCCTAGTGAATAGGCGGCAGTCTTATTTTACTAAGCCTAATGTCTACTGCTCTGGTAACTCATTGGTGGTGGAGTAAATACTCTTCCTTTGTTGTTCAGTCTCCTGAGAGATCAGAGTCACAGAACGACAGAATGGTCGAGGTTGGAAGGGACATCTGGGGGTCATATAGTTGTTTTTTCTCTCTTTTCTTACATTCTGTACTAAAAAAATTGGAAAAATCATGGTCTGAAGAAATTAGCAAAAGAAGACATAAATACTATCAGAAGGCATAAGGACTGGAACAAAGAAGATTAGAAGTTAAAAAGGGAAAGAGGAGAAAAAGATTGGGCTGTGGAGAGTTCTTTGTTTCATTTTTACATAATGAAAACACAAATACTACAATAAAGATGAAAAAATATGACAAATACTAAGAGTAAGACAGACCTAAAAAGAGAGGGTTTTAGTTGGTTTAAAAGAAAAAAATGTTTTCAGATATCTTGGCTAGGTATCTTTTCATCAGGCTGCAGAAAGAAGTTACAGCTAAAATAAAGAGCAGCTTGCTCTCACTCTTTTTGTCCTAACAGTGCAAGGTCTTCTGTGGAGTTGGTCAGTGATGTTCTTCAGACTAATTAGCTGCTGTGAATGGTAGAGAAGAATGTGGTGGATTGACCTTGGCTGGATGCTAGGCACCCATCTTGCTGCTATCTCACCCCAACTCCTCAGAAGGACAGGGGGAGGAAATAAGATTAAAAAGCTCATGGATCGAGATAAAGACAGAGAGATCACTTACCAATTACTGTCATGGGCAAAACAGACTCAACTTGGAAAAAATCAATATAATTTATTGCCAATTAAAATAGTTAAGAGTTGGATGGTGAGAAACAAAGACAAAGCCTAAAACTCCTTCCACCATGACTCCCCTTTTTTCCCCAGGCTCAGCTTCACTCCTTCATTCCTGTCTCCTCCACCTCCTCCTCGCCCCTGCTGAGCAGATCAGAGGGGGATGATGGTTGTGGTCAGTTCATAAATGTTCACCTCTGCCAATCACCTCCTTACACTTTTCCCCTGCTCTAATAGGGGTCCTCTATGGGATGCAGTCCTTCATGCAGTGCTCCCGTGTGGGCTCCCTATAGGATGCAGTCCTTCAGAATAAACTTGATCCAGCATGCACTTTCCATGGGCCAGTTTTCCTACAGGGCATATTACAGAATCACAAGATGATTGAGGCTGGAAGCAACCTCTAGAGGTCATCTGGTCCAACCTCCCTTGATCAGACAAAGTCACCCAGAGCCAGTTGCCCACAACTGTGTCCAGGCGGCTTTTGAATACTTCCAAGGAGGGAGCCTCTACAACCTGTTTGGGCAACCTGTGCCAGTAATCTGTCACCCTCACAGTAAAAAACTGTTTCCTGATGTTCAGATGGAACCTCCTGTGTTTCAGCTTGTGCTCATTGCCTCTGGTCCTGTTATTGGGCACCACCGAAAAGATCCTGGCTCCATCCACTTTGCACCCTCCCTTCAGCTATTTATATATATTAATAAGATCCCTCTGAGCTTTCTCTTCCCCAGGCTGAACAGTTCCAGGTCTCTCAGCTTTTCCTCATAGGAGAGATGCTCCAGTCCCTTAATCACCTTCTTGGCCCTTTGTTGGACTCTCTCCAGTATGTCCATATCTCTCTTGTACTGAGGAGCGCAAAACAGTAAGGCTTTTGATACTCTCCCTCACAGCACGCTTCTGGACAAACTGCCCAACTGTGGGATGAGGCGGGTTCACAGTGCGCTAGGTGAAGAACGGGCCCTGCAAGAATAGGATCTGGGGGTGCTGGTTGACAGCAGGCTCAATATGAGCTAACAGTGTGCCCTGGCAGCCCAGAGGGAAAACCGCATCCTGGGGTGCATCAAACACAGTATAACCAGTTGGTCAAGAAAGGTGATTATCCTGCTGTATTCAGTGTTGGTGCAGCCTCACGTGTGTGCAGTTCTGTGCCCCACAGTTTAAGAAGGATGTTAAGGTCCTTGAATATGTCCAGAGGAGGGCAACAAAGCTGGTGAAGGGCTGGAAGGAATGTCTTACGAGGAGCGGCTAAGAACTTTGCATTTGTCTAGTTTGGAGAAAAGGAGGTTGACAGGTGACCTCATTGCACTTTACAGATTCGCAAGGAGGGGAAGTGGAGGGGAAGGCTCTGATCTCTTCTCCCTGGTATCCAGCCGTATGACTTGTGGGAATGGTTCAAAGTTGTGCCAGTGGAGATTAAGACTTTTCATTAGGAAGCATTTCTCTACTGAGAGGATGGTCAGACATTGGAACAGGCTTCCCAGAGACACTGTCCATGCCACAAGCCTGTCAGTGTTTAAAAGGCATTTGGACAATGCTCCTAATAACGTTTTAACTTTTAGTTAGCCTGAAGTGGTCAGGCATTTGGACTAGATGATCATTGTATGTCCCTTCCAACTGAAACATTCTTTCTGTTCTGTTCTGTTCTGTTCTGTTCTGTTTTATTTTATTGTAGAACTGGACACGGTACTCCAGGCTGAATAAACTGCGAAGGATAACCTCCCTCAACCTGCTGGTAACACTTTGCCTAATGCAGCCCGGGATATCATTAGCCTTCTTTGACACAAGGGCACATTACTGGTTCATGTTCAACTTGGTATCCACCAGGACCCTCAGGTCTTTTTCTGCCAAACTCTTTTCCATCCAGTCAGCCCCTAGCACGTACTGATGCACGAAGTTGTTCTCCAGGTGAAGGACTTTGTACTTCTCCTTGTACAACTTCATGGGTTTCCTGTCAGCCATTTCTCCAGCCTGTTGAGGTCCCTCTTGATGGCAGCCCAAACCTCTGGTGCATCAACCACTCTTCCCAGTTTGGTGTCACCCACCTGCTCCAGCATGGTCTCCTACACAGGCAGGGGAATCTCTGCTCCTGTGCCTGGAGCACCTCCTCCTGCTCCTGCTTCTTCCTTCACCTTGCTGTTCCTATTTTTCTCACTCCTCTCTCTCACAGCTGCTGTGCTATAGAGATATACACAATAAAAAGTTTGTCTGAAATATGTTTTAAAAATTGCAGTTGTATCTTCAGAAAGATTATTGCTGATATCTTGTGTCATATTACAGCAGTCAGGATATTAAAGAGGAACGGATACATGTTTCCATTCTAGATCCTACAACTGTTCCCTCTGTTAAAATAAAATACACATGTAAGTGGTTGGCTTTATTTAATAAACTGTGGATTTATATTTTTAACAGTTTCTACTATTGAAAGGGATTAGCAGCTCTCTAAGGCTGATTAAATCCTGTGGTAATTCTATAGAATTTAGTCAACTGGACTGTTTCTACAACTTTTTTTTT
>VYXH01000037.1:218333-281309 GCA_013397275.1 Burhinus bistriatus | reverse complement strand
TTTTTTTTTTTTAAATTGTTCTGAGTAGTACATTCAATATACCTAATTTTCCCAACTACAAAAGAAAACATCATGTCTTTCTGAGACAGTAGGAAGGATTAACTTGTCCACTGGAGATTTTCAAGTGTTTATTTTCATAAAAGCAATTCTTTTTTCCTTTGCCCCTGTTGGAAAAATCTCATCTAGAATCTCTAATCTTAGTACTGCAGGTTTCCTTGGCCTGTCCGTTGCTAAAATGTGCTGATCATGGTTAATGTTTTACTTTTGTAAAGGCAGGTTTTGTCTATGTTGGAGACTAATATCCACCATAAAGGTCATGACTTGTGAAGATACATGAAGTGAAGCGAGTGGCACAAAACAGTAGGTAGCAAAGCATTGTACAATTCAGTGAACAACAAGGTCAATTACTTCATATCTACTTGGAGTTCAGCACAGCTGGACTGAAAAAAATCGTAATGCCTGACTGGCATTCTGCAGCAGTTTAATGCAGAATAATAATGGAGTTTAAATCTCCAGTTTACCAAAAAGTGTCATTCTGACTTGGGCAAGCATAGAAATGAGAAGCAAGCTGCCTGTCAGAAAAGTATTACAAAAAGAACTGGAAAGTATTAGTAGAACAGAAAAGAAAGAAAATAGCAGACCGCACATTGCTTGTTAAACCATGGTTCTGACATCCTAGTTTTTCACAGAATTTTTTATCTTAAAACGAACTGGTCAGACTGTCACAGAAATTCTTTAATATTCAAGCGCTGCTGGTAGCTTTTTATAAAACCAAATTACCACTATAAAGAATTTCCAAATAATCAACATCTGAGTTCAAAAGTTCAGTTGCACTAGTAAAATCCTTTAAAATAAATGAGTGTTATGATTATGAACATTACTTCAAGTGCTGTACTTCACCGGAAAATAATTGGAAACAGTAAAGATTAACTCTCTAAATGCATAAGAAACATGAGGCAGTACTTTAGTAAGGAGAAAGATAACTAGAAAGGAATAGAGGAAAGTAAAAGAGAGATTTGGCATATATTGATAACTGTGCAGAGAGAAGCTCATTGTATGTCTTTAAGATCATTATAATAAGATGAACCTGTCAGTTAAAGCCACAGTTAAACCCTTCACAAACTATGTAATTTAAAAATGTTGACAGGAACTGTTAAAGTTGTTCAACGCATTTGAGCTGTTCTTCCCAAATTTTATACCAAGTCCATTGCTACAGGCATTTTAATGCTTGTATGAAAGTTCAGAAAGAAAGTGATTTTAGAACTTGGACAATATTTTTAGAAGAATATTTTTGGCATTACGTGAAATAGATTAACTAAGATGGGATACACTCATTAGTATAAAGAAACCTACTGTAATTTAATGGTTATTAGGTGTTTGCACACAATTTAGAATACATCCTCAGCTTTATTTTGGCCAGGAAATGAATGATAAAATTGTTAATGTTTCATGATACCATTTTTATTGTGTAGGCTAAGCATGTTATTAGTGGTGGCTCAGAAACACAAATGCAGTGATAAGATTTCAATAACAAAATAATTTCTTCTTTCAATATTGTTTACTTCCCTGTCTGGTTAGTATAGGGCTGCAAAAACATAAAAAAAGCTTGATTATGAAATTTACACTTTCTCTATAGAATTCTTAATTTTCTCCAACTAAGACATCACTTACAACATCCTCTCTGGATTGTCTTTCTGTTGGAGTTTCCAACCATCCCATATAATATGTAATTTTTGTGCTGTAAGTTCAAATCCTATGATGTTCCTTATTAAAAGCCATATGGTATAGTACTTCAGTTTTTCTGAACCCACTGACTTCTGGCTCTTTTGATGTTGCAGGTAAAGTCACTACGTGGATAAGAGTCTTGTCACCCATGTTTCTGTCTTACTCTTCACATCATTGTCCAGCTGTTTCACTATGTCAGCTGGGAAGCAGAAGCAGGAATGCCAGAAGCAGGTGATGGGTAAGATAGAGATGGAAGTTAAAAGGATATCTGATAGCAGAAAGCTTTTGTTGCTAATTGCTTATCTTCAATTAGAGCGGCAGTAGTGACTGCACAGATTAGAGGATAGTGTTCTGGCTATTTTCAATAAGAAATCTGGCAACCAGATCTCCATTTTATACCTCACCTAGAACAATTCATGTTTTCCTTCAAACATGTAAAATATGAAGTTTCTTTAGTCAGGGGAATAAATTCTGTGCATTGTAGGGAATTCTTTCTTACAAACCTTTTGAAATCTAACTGGTATAATTTAATGTATTTGCTTTTTCTGAGTTATAAGATACTAAAAGCATTATAGATGCCGGTTCATCCACCTCAGAAACTAGATTAGTAACTAAGGATGTTTTTGCTATTAGCACAGCTTTTACTTTCATACTTTCAAATGATGAAATTTGTTTTGGTTGCTTGTTAGGTCAAACACTAATTACAAGTTAGTTTCCCTTGATGAAGAACCACAAAGTTTGTGCCAAAGATATTAAAATCTCATTCTTTTAGACAGAGGGTAGTCATTGTGCTGGTAATGAAAGAATTGTTTCTCATGCGAACGTAGTAATTCATACTTGGCTTTTTGCAGCATGAGAACATTCTTTTACAACAGACATTACCCAGTGCTAGAAGCGTGCTGCCAGATTAAATGGATAAATGGTCTAATCTAGCGTGGCAGCATTCCTAAATTGACTAAAACAAAATTAACTTTAGTACTGTTATCAGTGTACTCGGCTGTTTTGTGTATGACAATGCCCTGGGAAAATGATGATTGACTGCTCTCAAGAAAGCAGTTCCAATACAAAGTGTAATGGACACAGGAAAATAAGACAAAAGTGAAAAAAAAAGTGTATTCTTGTAGTTGCTGAGATGGCAATTTCAGCAAGTTCTGATCTTCTCATTCAGTCTTGCAACATACATAAATTTTTTGACAAACTGCCAAACTGTGTTACTGACTAGCTACACCATCTTTCTCAGGTAACACTTTTTTTTTTTTTACCTAGATAATGCCCTTTTTTTCTCTGTCATCAGAAAAAGAAAACATCTCTTTCCAATCAAAATTTATAGATCAGGAAAGAAGCAATCGTAATTACATTCTGTTTGGTCATACCAGGAGTTCTGGGAGAAAGGTGACTGTTAGAAGCTTTCTCTGCGCAGGGTACAGTGGCATAAACATCACAAGATAAAACCAGACAACTACAAGTCGGCTTTCTTCTGAACTTCAAATCAACAGGTTTTAGCTTGTTACCTGTGGTAAGGATTATGAAGTATATAAACTTTTAATTCTACCAATTAGTTCTGGTTTTTCTTTTCCCATGTCACTTAGTAACAGACCATAAGAAAAGCAAGTAAGAAATGAAGTAAGCTCTCAATTTTCTAAACTCTCTATCCCACATAGGAGATTTTTTAAAAAGTGTAATTTAACTTTATTTTTTCTCCTTCAGTTTCTTCAAAATTGCTAGATAGGTGTGGAGCATTGTTAGAGAACACAGCCTACTTTCCAACATGAAATTCTAAAGAGGGTTGGGAAAAGACCCGTTAGTAGGTAATCACATTAATTTACTTTTCAAAAGTAGAATTATCTAAGATCTCAAATACCAGAAAAATTTCTCTAAAAATGATGTACTAGTTAACTTGCTCTGAAACAAGGTCAAGAAACTCACTATCAAATGAGTGAACAGATTTTTTGTTAACAGGAGAGGAAAGATGCAAATTTCAAGGACTGCAGTGGTCAGCCTATGCACTGAAGAGCACTAGCATCTAGAAGCACCTCAGGTTTGCCACTGCAGTTGCAATATTGAAGTGGTTTAATCATTTACAGCATTTTGAGGATACACAAAAATGCTCAGTTTTTTTTCCTATAGGCATGTCTTTTTCTAAACCCGAGATGAGTCATTTGCTTTAAAACATTTATTAAATTAATTGATATAAGTTTTTGGATATTGTTTGGTATAGTTTTCATTAAAGTTATTTTGTGAGATTAAAAGTAAGAAGAATAACCCACAACATTCTCAGATATAACCTGAGGGAAATATGTATTGCTGATTATCTTTCATAGGCAGCAATAGACATCACACACAGCAGTCTGCACCCATTAAATAACCTGCTAGAGATAAGATACTACATGACAGTTTAATGAAGAGTGACGTAGAAAATCTTAAATACACTGAACCTACATCTGCTGCCAATAGTACATCATCCACATGTAGTCCTGCTGAAACCAATTGTGAGGAGAATTATTTTGTTAAATTTGGAAGAAATACATCTAAAACATTTCTGTTTGGATGTACGTATTTATCTTATATTGAATTTCAGTACAGGACAGTTAAATGATCATGTCAAAGTTGATATGAGATTTAATAGCAAAGACTAGAGGATCTAATCACCGTAATGTAAATTTTCAGTGACTAAGAGAAATCAACTGAAATAAATAGAGCGAGATGAAGAGGAAAAAGTGACAACTAACTGTCTGTCCTTCTACAAGTAAGCAAATAGCTCCAGCAACCTGCTGTTAAATTATTACACAAACCCTCAGGTTATAAAATGAAGGTACAGCTATTCCACATTACTTTTTCATGTCCTTTTGCGAGGTTGGAATGCCACTAAGTTAGAGTGATGGATCTGCTGGGAATCTTTCCAAAGCATATTGCCCTCTTGCACGTATACTGCTGGCGTTTTTGCAGTTGTGTGGGAAATTATAGCACAGCAGCAGTAGCAAGTTTATAGGTGAGATCAAGGGACTCTGAAAGTCTCAGAACAGTGAGGGAACACCTGGGTTTTGTGGAAAACTAGCAGTTGGTGCTCAAATTTGTTAGCTGTAACCTCTCCACAGAGGAGTGGTCTCTGCGGTCTACTTAAGAGCGTTAGTATAGTAAATATATGTAACTACGCTTTGAATTGCTAGATGACAAAGATTTTCAGCTTTTTGAAAGAACCTGAGAGTATATTTTGAAGTTTTGCTTTGTTTTTGCTTTCTGAAACATAACAGAACTGGTGAGAGATGATAGCAGAAAGACCAGAGGATTTAGTAAAAAGCCTGCATGAATCTTCTTGGGTTTAGATGCAGGTAGTGACCTCCAACATGCTAACACCATTATTTAGTGAAAAGTACTGTCCTCTGGGGCCTTGCAGATCCTTACAGATTTGGTGCTGCATTCTGTGGTTTAACGGCTGACCTGAATGGAGGGCAAAACAAAGCTGTATTGTTTGGAAGAGCAGGGGAAAGACTGCGGTAAAGGGACCTTCCCTATCAGCGTGCAGTAAAGGTGGTGTTAGCTTCATTACTCTTTCTAATGGCGGCTTGTTACCTTTCCCCATAATCCTCCTCTGGGGCAGCGTGAGCCACGGCAGGCACATCGGCTGAGCAAGAAATCCCTTATCCTTTCTAAGCGCAGAGCCTGTAAGTGGACCTAAAGCTCTGCCTGAGGACCCTCAGGAAAATGGACTTCCATTAACTTTTTTTCTAGTTTATGCTTTATCATGACTGATTGTTTAATGGTCATTGTAATTATGTTTGCAGATAATGTGGCCCTTGGTTTCACTGTAGTAGTCTGTATATGAATATAAAGTTTTGCGAGTTATATCTTTTGCACATGAGGATTTATATCAGTAAAATGTGCTTAGACTCTCTACAGAATTTTTCTTCAATAAAATGCATATGCATGATTAAGTATATTATTTTTAATTTCTTTTCTTAATTTTTTTTTCTTCTTTCCATCACAACTTTAACAGGCTTGTTTTTCTGTGAATAGAAGGGGCAATTTTCAATGAAAAAGAAAATTAATACAGGAGATAGGTATGTTTTATAGCTGACTTTCCTTATCAAAAAGTAAATACATGCATCTCTTCTAAAGGATAAGTGCTGTTCAGTATCCTTTACATCCAGCAATCATGTTCATTAAATTTTCAAATGATCTCCTGAGCAGTGACTTATAAGATGTTAAAGTTAATGCTGTAGTAAATTCAGATAACTCTGTAATAAATACATAAATACACCTAGATATGAATTAACTGCTTCAGTTAAGACAAATAATTTTAAGTTATGGGTTTTCAGAGATAGGAGGTGTATGGTTGGGAAAAGTGCATGTTTAGAAAAAAATGCATTTAGCAGCCCAAATACACTTGACATGGATGTGTGCTAGTCTGAACAGGAGTGGATGACATGACAAAATTCTTTTCTTACATCTTTCAGGCACATCCTGTCTTGATACTCCTTCCACAGGGAGCACTGCAGCAAATGATATTCGTGACTTCAGCACTCTCTGCTATATCAGTACTGCATCATCAGAAAAAGAAAAAAAAAAATCTATTGTAGATGTTTTCTTGTGTGTGTGGGGGGTTTTCTAAACAAGCAAAGAAAAAAACAGCCTTTTGTTCAAATTGGGGTGTCAGAAGACATTTCTATATATATATTCATATATTTAAAATACCACAGAGTGATGTCTAAGTATTCTGTTCTTAAAACTGAAAGACTCTTGGCTGACAGGTGAAGTATTTCTACACATTCTGCTCACAATTTTTTCCCTAAACATTGTCATATCAATAAGAGGTCATTTTTTCTATAGCATAAAGAGTATCTGCATGCAATAACTGGTTATCACTGCAGAACAGGTATCCAATTGTTTTTCTGCTTGGATAAGAAAGACGCGCAAGGCCTGTCAAAACAGCAAGTACACACAAATTTTAGCAGATCCTTCAGCTAATTCATCATGCAGGTCTAATTGTAAATGAGAAAAGCCAGTTTTAAATCCCACAGTAAAAGTAATATTTATTGGGGTGATTATGGCCCAATAAGGTGAAAGGTTTTCTTATCTCCTTGAAGAGTTCGGCTATACTGCATTGCAATGCTAGCGTATAATCTCCTACTAATGCCTTAATTAGAATGTCTCATATTTTGGGGCTTGTAACTTTAAGTATTCTTGCCACTCAATATTAAAAAAAAAACTTCATTTTTAATTAAGTCAGTGGATGGATAACCTTATTTGAGCAAACACCCCATAGATCATAGACAGGCTAGAACACAATCCCAAACCCCCTGATTCCTCAGTAGCTAATACCAGAGAACGATTGAAACCTTTCTGTCTCCTTCCCACCAACAAAAGCCTCATTTAAGCCTAGGCTGCTTATTTGAGCAATCCATTTGGGGATGACGGTGGGAGCTGGGAATCTTCTCTGTAGAGGGCTGTGTGCACAAATATCTAGCAGCAAGGAACTATCCACATTCTGGGCAACAGCATCCACATCTGCTAGATATTTTTAAAGAACAATATAATCCAAATACAGATCAAATTATTTGTATAATTGCACATTGAAAAAAAACTATTTTCACCAACATATGCAGAATTCCTGTCTGTACTGCAAGTGTCGTCTACACAAATGATGTGGATGCTGATGTTGTTGCATATGTATATATACATTGGAACAAACCCATGTAAATCAGTGACAAGAAATGTTAATGAAAATATTATATGTTCTCTTTATTTGTTAGGAATAAAAAAATCATCTAAAATGTAAAAATATAAAGACATGGCCTTGTGTATGTGACACAAAGCATAAACATGTTTAAGGGATTAATTTTTGGTGCTTATTTATGGCTTGCAGCCATTGCACTTCCTTAACGAATGTTTCATCTCCTCTAATTTGCCCTAAAAACCAAATACAGCATCATCACTCCAAGTGTAGATGTTACTTTATACATTTAGGTCAAATGGAAATTTTTCTTTAAGTCAGTAACCATGTTGTATGTATACCTGTGCGCTTCTTTATGAGATTTTCCCTCTTACTCACCTGTGTCTACAACAAGATTCACAGGGGCAGAAATTCAATTTGCACATTCATTTTCTGCCATGAAGGACACATGAATCCTAAATTGACTCTGAGAATCTGAACATATCAGATTTTAAAATTGTTTGACACTAATAATGCCAAGTTTCCTTCTTAATTAAGATATCCCAATTTCCCTCAAGAGAAGCAAAATTCAGTGAATCTCTTATGTTAATTGAGGGTCCATCAAGCTGACAAACAGCATGTTATTAATTTAAAGACAGTCAAAGTGATCACACATCTCAGAGATTATAACAGGCAGTTACTGACATCGGTGACACAACACATTTCATTAGTAAGCCTTCTGTCACATGTTGGTAGCTACTCTGCCCTTAAAATAAAAAAATCCCTCAGTAATGGAATTAGACTTATGTTGTCAGTCAGAACAGCCAATAAATCAACTCTATCTATAATCCTGACTTGAGTCTAATTTTATTGCCTGAATATGCAGTCCACTTAAAAAAAACCCAAACAAACAAACATCCCTGAAGCCCAATTTTGTATTACGCAACAGCTATAAGGCCCACTGTCTCTCTGTTTTTTTTTTTTGTATGTATTAAAAAATCACTTTTTGGCTGATTCAAAAGAACCAATATATTTAAAATTTAGAAGCACCAGCTTATTAAATATTTTAAAAGTTAAATATAGTGCTGGCCAAAAGCAGATTCCAACTCCCATAGTTCTTTCGTACTTTGGTATCTCACATCTCTATATAAGCAGAATTCCATATCTTGATGCCTCAAATATGTGTAACATATGATTTATATTGGTTTTGTATCTGACATTTATTTGTTTCTCTTCTCTGACAAGATGAGAAAATAATGTGTCTTGTATTGTCTCAACACATACAACTCAAAATCCAGCTCACAAAACTGGAGAAACATGCATCTTTTTGTCATAAACATGATTCAGTTTAGATATTTGTGGATGAGATTATACCCATTATCTTGTTCAGTATACTCTGCACTTTCTTTTTCACCCAATTCATCTAAAGCGTACAGGATAGATCCTGACCTCAGTAGTTATTTAGTTCCTTCTGATTTTATAACAGTATCTTGCTTTTGCCAGTTTATATGCAAGCTGTGAAAATTCAGCCAGGTATTACCACTAGTGACTTCACACATCTTATGTTCTTAGTGACCTAGTGAGTGGCTTGACCACTGTTGAGGAGACCTTTTTCATACATCTCGGGAGGAAACAGTAGAACATGTTTCAGAACAATCAATGAAATTTAGGTTACGCTGGCAGAGATTAGTAGTAAAATTCTTTTGAAAACTTCAACAGCAGCACAGAGAAAAGAACAGAAAGAGTTTAGACAATAATAAAGAGAAACACAATTATACATGCAGAATATGCAGCAATGTCAGAATCATACTCTCTTAGCTGCATTCAAAAAGGATTGAGCAACTATTGTAAAAATCAGTGATTCTGAGTATCAAAAGTCAGAATTGCTGCCTGTGGTGTCATTTGTTTCACTAAAGAAGACAACATAGGGGTCTATTAACTCATGTTATCTTTAGTCAGTCAGGAGATCACTCAAGCAGAAATCACGTAGCTTTCATGTAGAGACTAGATTGCTAAACTCAAATCAATTGTTCACCTTGTCCATCTTAGCATGTCCTGGCAGGAGTAGGGTATGATGGGGACTAGAAACAGCAGTCCTGGGAAAGATTTGAGAGAACCGTCCCTTTAAATGTATCTTTTGCATTTTATTTATATATTTGCAAAATCATAGAATCATAGAATTGTTTAGGTTGGAAAAGACCTTTAAGATCATCCAGTCCAACCATTGACCCTACTCTACCAGGTCTGCCACTAAACCATGTCTCCAAGCACCACATCTACATGACTTTTAAACACATCTAGGGATGGTGACTCAACCACCTCCCTGGGCAGCCTGTTCCAATGCTTGATAACTCTTTCAGTGAAAAATTTTTTCCTAATGTCCAGCCTAAACCTCCCCTGGTGCAGCTTGAACCCGTTTCCTCTTGTCCTATCGTTAGTTACTTAAGAGAAGAGATCAGCGTCGATCTCCCTACAACCTCCTTTCAGGTAGTTGTAGAGAGCAATAAGGTCTCCCCTCAACCTTCTCTTCTCCAGACTAAACAATCCCAATTCCTTCAGCCACTCCACATAAGANCACTCCCGCTTAATCTGGTGTCATCTGCAAACTTACTGAGGGTGCACTCAATCCCCTCGTCCAGATCATCAATAAAGATATTAAACAAGGCTGGCCCCAAGACTGAGCCCTGAGGAGCACCGCTTGAGACCTGTTGCCAGCTGGATTTAATGCCATTCACCACAACTCTCTGGGCTCGGCCATCCAGCCAGTTTTTAATCCAGCAAAGAGTACACCTGTCTAAGCCATGGGCTGCCAGCTTCTCTAGCAGAATGCTGTGGGAGACTGTGTCAAAGGCCTTAGTAAAGTCCAAGTAGACAACATCCACAGCCTTTCCTTCATCCACCAGGTGGGTCACCTGGTCATAAAAGGAGATCAGGTTGGTCAAGCAGGACCTGCTTTTCATGAACAGATTCTGGGTGGGCCTGATCCCCTGGTTGTCCTTCACATGCCACGTGAATGCACTCAGAATGAACCGTTCCATGATCTTTCCTGGCACCGAGGTCAGGCTGCCAGGCCTATAGTTGCCTGGATCCTCCTTCTGGCCCTTCTTGTAGATGGGTGTCACATTGGCAAGCCTCCAATCATCTGGAACCTCCCCTGTTGACCAATGTTTCAGGTGTATTAATTAATATGTTAAGATGTTCATTGCTGATAAACTTTATATATGCAAACTATTTTATTATTGCAATTTAAATTAGAATTACATTATTAATTGACCTAAACTTTCTAATTTCTCTTTCCATCACTAACCTGTAGCCTTTCAGAAAAACGAAGTCACCATTCTCTATCAATGTTTCTAAAATTCCATCAATTTCTGTCAAACTCCTAATGTTGATAATTTTCCAACTTCCATTTCTGTGAAGCTGTACTCCCATAAAGGCCAAAACCAGTAACCATTCTTCTGGCCAAGACTTTACCATACTGGTCTAAGCTAATCTCAATTTAAATTTTTCGTCAAACCCCAAAGTCAATAGCTGAAATAGATTGAAACTGCAGGAAGAGCTCTGGCCACAAGAACTGTGAGAAGGAGAACAAAAACGTAGCCCTGCTGCTCCAAATCAGAAGGGAAAAGGAGAGATTTTTCTGACTGGTTTTTGGCAGGAGAGGGAAGAGCACTGGATAGGGTTGGCCTGCCCTCCTGTCTCAATGTGTGTAGTCTCCAATGTAGTAATGTTCCAACTGAAATGTTTGGAAAAAATGCCAAATGGACATAGGCTGTTAAAGTGAATAATTGGCAATGTCTTTATGATTGATAAAGTCTATTGCTGAAACTTGCAAGTCACATCTTTCTACTGGTTTTCAGTCATTTTCACAGCCATCTGGTCTATGTTATGTTTTTAAATACTTTTACTCCAAGTTAATCCAAGTAAGAGAGTTTTCAGGTATATTGCTCTGAAGAAGAAAGAGAAAAGCAGCCTAAATGGTAGCTAAAATGCAGTCAATATTTTACATGCTTATACTTTAAATGCAATTGAAGTTTTTTATAAGCTCAGAGTTGTTATATTTAATTTTACCATATTATATCATGCTACACAGCTTCATACAAAAGCTTAGTGTATTTTGGAATAAAATTACCTTGAAATTCAGTACTTCAAATACTTTTGAAGCAATAAATGTTTGTATAGCTTGAAAATTAATTTGAAGTTCTTCTTGAACCCTCTATAACCTCTATATTATTATTTTATATACCAAGTATTTACCTATGTACACAAACAGAATTTGTATCCAGAAAACATGACAAAGGAAAATAAACTAACAACACGTAGATCTTATCTGTCTTTTGCCTAGCAAAAACTTAAAAAGACTTTACAACTTAATTTAAAAGGTGTGCTGCAGTTACTCAAAGCAGTTTTGCTTATTTTACATATTTCTTATGTGAAAAATGATTTTTACTGCTGAAGTTCAGTGTAAAATAAAAGAAGTGCTGAATGGTCCACTAGTCATATTTTTTTTAATATTGCTCTACACTTTAAACTTCAATATTAAGGTTTTAATATTTACTAAACTGTAACTATTTGAGATAAAATATTACAGAACAGTATTTTAATAATAACCTGCATGATTATTTTGTAATGTTCAGTTGACTGATTTCTCAGGTAAGTTTAGAGGAAAGTACACCACATTTTTGGGAAGAAACACAAAATAGAAATAGGACATTACCATTGCATCTGGAAGGTTTCTACTTAAACCATGAATAATCTGCTTCAATTTGGCACATTTGGGAAGAACATTGTGATTTAAACATACTGAATAGAGACCTGTATGTATGTCAGAGGAGATATCTGCTCCAGGTATACTGGGAGTATTCCATCCTTGGAAAACAGAAAACAAAAATTGCTTTTGCTATGACTGCACCTCACAGCTGTCAAGGTTTGCTGTGTAAACAGGATCAAGCATAAGAACTGAAAGTGTAGTTATTATTTCCTTTATAAAGAATAATAAATTTCTTTCACAAAAAAGAGTTACATCTTTTCACACACACACACAAAATCTTGATTTTCTTGTCACACTGAAAAGTAGTCTGCTTCTTTATAGAGCAGCAAAACATTGTGTTCATGCTTGTTACCAATGGAAAATTGATTCACAAGCTTGAATATCCCTCAGGTAGCTGCTGGTAGCACACATGAGAAGTAATGAGAAAAATCAAAATCATTATGGGAAATAAATTCAAGTTTGAGGTAAAATTGTGATTAAAATTTTTTTTTCAGTCCTCTAGGCATGGATAGAGATATTTTCTCTCTAATTCAAATTTACCATGTTAGCAGTTATTCTACAATATTTGAATAGATTTTTTTAAAAAAATTAAATTATTTAGAACAAAGTAAAGAAAAAAGAAAAAATATTTACAGAGAGCACCCATAAATTGTTTTGAATTGATATGGAAGATATTACAAAATAATGCAGAAATATTTTAGAAACATACCTGTAATTGCAAAGTTAAATGCAAAACATCAATAGAAATATTAAAGAAATAAATGTTGAAGTTATCTCCAGAAACGTGTGTACTTGTGGCATTCTATCAAAAAATCCTTGTTTTCTAAGCAAAGAACCATCTGGTTGTCTGACTGTTTGGATTAAATGTAGGATTTTCAAATTTACAAATTTCAGTAGTTGTTTATAGACTTGCCATTCTGCCTAACTCATTTTTCGTCCAAAGACGAAAGTGACTTGTTTTCTGTTAACCCAACTAGAATATCTCTTTTTCCCAACTGGTTGGTATTTATCAAAATACTTCCTAACATATTATCAGGCATTTATAGAAAACTAAAGGAATTAAGGAAAGTCCTTCTAAAGCAGTAAATGAGAAGAACAGTAAATTATATCAACAAGAAATGTTTGGTGTTACTTTTGGAGTTGAAGTAAATAATAGATGACCTTTTATTTGTAGGGGTTATAAGGAATGCTTACACAACACACTTTGCAATTTACAGAGTGATTCCCTGAGCCTAAGAGGTATCACACCGTTTGGGACACCAGAGAGAGCTGATGTCTCTACTGTCCTCTTGCCACCTTTCTGATCCTGTGCAAAGGATATGCTTCCCACCTGAAGCTTCATACCTAAAGGTATGGAGCACACGCGAAGGAGGCTGCACATTAGCATCATGGGGTTGGGACTGGTCTAACTAACAAGAGCTATGGAAGACTCTTACAAAAACACTACTTGAGTTACTTGAAAAATCAGAAAATGCCAGATCTAGCAGCATGTGAAAGGAAAACATGACCAAAAGAGCCGAGATGTATTAAGACTGTGAGTGGTTTGATTTGACGTTTGAGAATTATTAAAAGTATTATATCCAGACCTAAGGAACCTCCAGTGTTTCATGGGTCAAAAAGATCTTCAAAGAGCATTTCAGGACACCTAAGTTAGACTCCTGATCTGAATTTTTCTTTGAAAATGCCTCTCTTTTATTTTCTTCTGACTATAAAAAAACCCTCTGGGAACCATCTTTCTTGGCTCAAGTAATCCTTTGAAGGTATTTCCATTTAATTTAATCTGAAAGATAATAATAATGGCTAGTTGCGTCTTCTAGTAGCACCTTTTTATCCATCAAATAAAGATATTGATGCCAAACTTTTTGGGAGTATTTAAGTGTAAATGGCAGTGTTTCTTTGGAATTAATTAATTTTATTAAATGGTGCATTTGTTTTGTAGTCAAGAGTTTGATGATGATGCATTTTTCTCACATTTGCTTTAAATATGAGTGCAATTGAACCTGGCCAATCAGCACATGGCTAAATAATATTCTGGCTGCGTGGAACTGATACATACTTCTGCAGTGCACTGTTAACTTGATTGAATGGTACACTTTTAAGTTAAGAATATGTAAAGAATGTTTCAAACTGCATGGGTAATCTGAATGAGTTAAGATTTAAAAAGCTTGGACAGCCATTTCTGTAGGAAGGAGATGAAGAATACAGTTAAACTATATTACTTTGAACACCTCTTCAGCTTCCAGTCTATGTTCAAAGTTTGTTCCATAATATGAAAATAGAAAGGTATGTTAATCGCAAAACAACATATAAGCATATACGATAATGCAGAAATATTTATTCACACATCTGTCAACTGAATATGAGAGCAAAAAACTGGAAGAGTCATTCACTCCAACCACTACCACAATGGGTAGCTAATTCATGGGAACTTTCATAAACTTATAAATTCCCATGATAAAACTAGAAAAACTATTAGTGGGACCCAATGCTGGAAAGCAAATAAAAAACATCTTCTGCTGGATAGAAAACTTCTGATTTGCAGCTCGAATGTATTCATGGTGAGTTTCTATTCACTTGCTCTTGTGCCAGCAGTGCCCTTCAGCTTAAATAACTCTCATTCCTTTCTAAAGTTTACCCCCCAGCGTGTTTAGAGATAGCAGTCATATTCTCTCTCACTGTTTGTTTTATTAGGCAAAACAAGTCTTTTTCATTTATTCTCCACTTATAAGATAGACTGTCATGCTCCTGCTGAGAGGCAGGGTATGATTAGTTCAAGAACAGTGCTACTGCAGCTGCGCAGCTTCTGAACAACACTTGGGTTGAATCAGCCTGGCTGGAAGCATGTGAATATATATGTCCTCCTATGTGGGCTAACCTTTCTTGGCCTTTTCTTTATCTTGATTTGCATTAATCTTTAATGAAGATATATGGCCAGGATTGGAGACCATGGGTGTGAAAGAAGGGGTGTTGGAAGGATGAACGGATGATGTCAGCGGGGACTGAATTAAGTCTGCTGAAAGAACGGGCTGTCACAATATTTGCCTAGTCTAAATAAGCACTTTAAAACATTTTGTTACTGAGTGGAATTTTGAAATTTGTTAAGAATCAGCAATAACTTGATTACATGTGAAGAACTTGTGCAACGGATGAAATTAAGTGAGAAAAATATACTTCCGAAATCAATTTTATTGTAATCTGAGGCTGCAATCTGATCCAAGCTCTTCCCTCTGCAGGAGGAAATCACTGTAGGATTTTTAATGTATAACATAGTACTACCTATGTCAAAAATCAAGGTGAAAGTATGTAGAAACAAAAGATAGTACTTTCAACAGGCCATAGTATGCTTTCATTAAAAGAGGATATAAGGCTCATAGCTTGATGTTGAATAATTTGATTTATGTGCAGATGGAAAAGTTGGGTTTTGTATGGTCATTTTTTTTTCTCTTTTTTTTTTTTTTTTTTTCCTTTTATGGTCACTTTTTTTTCCTAGAGTTCTAATCTTTATATGGAAATCCATATTTAGAAGGTATCAGTTCAAAATCTTTCTTTTCAAATTGCAGAAATTTTTATTCACCTCACTGTTAGACAGCCGAGGTGACTACACTCTTTGTATTTCCCTTCTTTTAAAGCAAAACCAAGCTTACCTGAACAAGGTTACCTGAAATGCTGTTTATCTGGGAGACTTACAGAATGGAATGAATGGTAGTTATGAAGAGTTTGGCCTACAATTTGATTTCGTTCCATTCAAGAGGATTTGAAGTGGAAAAGACCCAAATAATATACTCTGAGTCTCTCCTTTCTCACACCTGCTCAGCAATGTCAAACTGGGAATAATAATCTATTATCTGTTTAACCTCTGTTTCTGAAAATTTGTCTTGTGATTATTTTGTGTTAACATGTTTCTGACACAATGGATAAAGGTAAGAAACAATAAAGAAGTGCTTGAAGGATCAGGAGGGTTAATGGGACCCTGACATTCAGATTTTATGTATAGTGCACTTTTAGAAGACAAGAAATCATTCTCTTGAACCAGACTAATAACATTTCCGGGCAGGTGGTTAAAACCCACTGTTGCCACCTTGGAGGAAATTGTCTGTGCTTCCACCAGAGATTACATCACATATTCATTGCTTTTGACACAACTGATGGGATAGTTAAGGAAGTAGTGAATGCGATGCCCCTACCAAAGGAAAACATGCTTGGAAATGGTACTCCAGTGAGGACCCTCCTTTTCCTTGTGTTCCAGTGTCACTAAACTTGTTTTAGAGACTCATCTCTGCATTTCTGTGCCAGAGTTTTACAAGCACTGTCATGGATGCATATGTAGTCACTTGAGAAATTCTGAAAGATAACAGTATATAATTTCTGTTGTGTCCCTAAATCCCATAGAGTAAATAACTCAATCCAGAGATTCTTTTTTTTTTTTTTCCCTCTTTTTTTCATTTTTGGTGATTGTGAGACAGCAATCTGGGAAGACTTGATCTGTTAGACTTACATGCTGTCAGGACTTCCTTGAAGCAACATTTCTAGAAACATCTGTCTTTATTAATTGGGAGCTGTTGATTTAATCTAAAAGTGCATATGTGGAGGGAGGGTAGAGAAGAAAGAGAAAGAGTAAGGGATGAAAAATATGAGAGCGTAACATCTTTCTCCGTTAAATGCAACCGTATATTCACTGCTCACTCAGAAGTGGTCTGTGACACATAGGGTTATTCCTGTACAAATTACCATTCAGTTAGCAGACACTATTGCTTTATGACAAGATGTTCTAATAGCAGTGCATTGTCATAATGTCACCGCAACGCTTAGAGATGAGTTTGGCAGATGCAATTTCTTTTTGGAGACATATGATAATAAGAACAACCTACGTGTTATGTAGTGTAAAAAATCACAGCAACCAAGGTCTTCAGCTGACACAGTGACACTGACAGAAATATAGCATAGATTTGTATAAAGATAGTGAAAGGAAAAAAGCTTGCAAGGATAAACCTGTGAATTAATTTGCCGGGCAAGCCAAGGAGATACTTATTTCAATTTTTGTATTGTACCTTAATATCTAAGATAATGTTAGAATTCAAGGTACCTGGTAAACTACTTAGAGTTGTGACAGAAATTGTAATCACTGGCAAATGAGCAAAAGACTTTTGTAAGTCTACAGCAAGAAAGTATACAAAATGGTGTCTAGATTTCCAGAGTCTACTACAGGATTAAAACAATAGAAACAAATAGGTGATTCTGCAGTTTCTTTATGTTGGAAGTAAGGTACTCTTCTAACAAACAAGTACTTTCCTTTTGGCATTAAGAAAATATTATGTTATTAAAAATAGGGTGAGAACAAATGGAGGAAAAAACAAACGGGAGAAAAGAAAGCAGTGTTTGTAGAATTAATTTAAATTAAGTAGTTTTATAAGAACAAGTTAACAACATTTTCTGATTTGTCTGTGAATCTATGTTGGTGTTGCAAGTCTTAATAAGGAAATGCTATTTTTAAATGCACACAACTACTTTTTCTTTCAACAATAACACATAAGCAGTGGCAAAACTCTTTATAGAAATTACAACAAACAATTACGTCAAAGACAGAATGACTTTGGACAACTTATTTGTATGATAAAGAGATTATAATGAATGACCTACCTACATTTTAAGTATCAACTGAACTCTGTGTCAAAGAAATAGTTTGAGGTCACTCTGTATAATTTAATAATTTTTATAGACATATTGTAATTAATGTTAGTTTCTCTGCTTCTATTACAGAGAATTAACTTTTTGTTTGGCAGACAGGTCTTTGTGGACATTTTCAAATAGTGTATTTGTCTGTCTGAGATGGAGAGAACTTCATCACTATAATCTTGGCTGCTGAATATAATATTGTTTTGCAAATTTTTCCTGTAAATTCACCATGTAACAATAATTACATCTGGATTTTTTTAAGGTGTAGCTTGGTTGTTTTCAAGAGTGAGATGCAAGAGAGATTTTAACATTGTTCATTCTACTTCATTCTCTGGGGAATTACAACAGGATTAGTTGAAATAACGGAAAAAAATATCAAGAGATTTTTTACTGATGTGGCAAAAATGACACTTCTTACTGAAAAGCCAAACTTCTTGAAAGATTTAACACTGCTTCCTTGATTTACATGAATGTTAGGATTGCTTGAGTAAAAATTCAAGGACTTTTAAAGAAGAAAATTATTTTTTCACCTCGCCTTAGGAAAATGTTAAAATACAAAGACATAAATAAAACTGTATACTGAAGTAGATAACTACTGTGGGAAATTTCAGTTCAAATACTGGAATTCTGGCAAAGTATAAGCACTTAGAAATATAATCTTACACTGGGAAGATCACGTGCAATTTTTAATCATAATGATGCTACCAGCCTCAGGCCTTCTGTGCTATATTTTTTATAGTGCTTTACATGTTCTCGGTTTAAAAGTCTCTAAACATAAATTAGTTAACTATGGTTGGTTCTAATGGAACAGGATTAAGGTTTTTTTTATTTGTTTTGCAGATTTTAAAATGCAATTCTGAAAATTAAAGTTCAAATTGTGAGACCCTTTGTCTCTGAAAGTCAAATAGCTCTCTTTCATGGTGATTTCTATGAGATTAAGATTGTGGTAAGCAATCTATGTGATGCAAAGAGCAACACCGAATTCTTCAAATAATCGTAGACTAGCACAGCAGTGATGATAGATGACAATGATTTAAATGTGAACAACTTGTAATACACATTTTTTTAGCAATGGTATCTTGGAGTAAAGATACATTAGAAGAAAATATTCCAGAAAAATACTTTGATTTAATGAACAGAAAATCACATTTAAATTATTATTGTTTTGCTGGAAGTGGTTTCGTTGAGTCACTTTTATAGAGTAGCAACTTGTGTGTACTTAAATAATTTACCAAATATTTTGTAGTTATTTGTATAATCATTGCTCTGTACATATTATGTAAAGTTAAGTTCAATTAAATGTTTGCTGTCAGTCAGGGACATAGTTACCATAAATAAATGCTATGCAATGTTTATATGATTTTTTTTTAACATGCAGTGTGCATTCAAGTAATATCTTAGAACTCAGTATGCCAATTGTCATGTTTAAAAGGGAGGAATTAACTTCTCTTAACTCTTTCACGTTTTTTTTTTTAAAGGTATCGTATTAATGAAAACCAAAATTATATAAATACTTTGGGTAGAATTCAGTTCTAGACAGATGCCTTAGCTACTCAGTTGACTATCTATTCAGAGTGAATTTACCACTAATTACAATGGAAATTTGCACACTTAGCTTTCATGTTAAAATTAACATTTAGTTGCCTTCATCTTGAATGGAATCCCCATCCATTTAGAAAACTTCTGTTTTCAATAGAAACCCGTTTTTCTTTGTAGATTGCTTTCTGATTTGAATAATATACCTTTTAGCAATTTATTCATTTTTGCAAATTCCTCAAAATATCAAGAAAAACTTTTGTGGGTTTATGTAACAATTTTTATAAAGACAAGAAACACACAACAAAACCCCTCTTCACAAGCATCATTAAATTTGATACAGTTCTCCTCATTTGATCAACTCCAAAAAGGTTTTTTTAAAAAAATGAGTCTGTAAATAAACTTAAGCTTTAACCACCGATGCGTATCTACTGATTGTAGAGCCTCTTGGATATTCTCAGCTGGGTTTTTTGCCTTTGGGAAGCTGTGCTGGTAAAAATAAATTGTCAATAGACTGGCTACATTGATGCCATCTGTTATGATCATTTTCTGCCTGCTAAGAGGTTGTTCAGACCTGTTCTGAAATACTTAAGTGTTAAATAATAATTGGTTTGCTGTAATTGGGCAATGAACAAAATAAGGTAAGTGATATCTTTTCTTCCTCAGTGTCTTTCTTTGTGTCACCAGAGAGGCATGGTAAGCAGGCTGCCTTTCTCTGGATGATATCTCTTGAAAGTGATGTGCCAAAAATGAAGATTTAAACACACTTTGTACTTTTGATTGCCTATAACACAGGTTGCATTACATCAGCTGGCTGAGAAATCAATGACCTAAAGATTATTTAAAGTGTTAAAATTCATGTGCAGTATGCACACTGGGAATATAAATGAAAAGCTAAGCCATGTATACAAAGTTTTTGGAACGAATCATATACATATGCAGAAATGAAAGTTTCCCTTAAAAACCTAGCTGTCTCTTCTAGTTTTAATAGAATTTATTTAGTGATGTTTCAGAGCAGGAGATAGAGGGAATTATTGTGTTGAGAGGCAAATCACCAACTCATTTTGTGTCCTTTACCTATTCAAAGTTAGCTTCCTCATTAGGTTAAAAGCCTTTGTCAAATTTTACTTTCAGCATAGAAATGAGATTATATGCATTTGTCTTTGTAGGACTGTGTTTGGCTAATTCTAAATGTATTAAGGAGAGTCAGTTATGAGCTCTTTATGAATAAAACTTATGATTTGTGCCCTTCTTTCTATAATTAGAAGTTTCCAGTGAATAGTTTGCATCCCAAATATTTCCAGTTCACCTCTAGCAGTTCTCACACCGCTTTCTCTTTTTGACTAGATTCTATTAATGTATGCAAAGACACTTTGAGAAACATCAGCATTGATGAATAAGAACTAAGTCTTCCACTGACTGTGTTCCTTTGAATTATGCTTTTGGTTTGACTGGCAGATACTGTTGGGAGTCACGCAGATTGAAAAATGCTGAACCAGTAGTATGTAGCAGAAACATGTTGTTTTCACAGCTGGAAACGATCAAGTGTATGCACTGGTGGCTATGTCTTTTTTTCCCTATTAAGAGCAAAATTGAAAGGAAATACCCCACTAGATGGCCAGAATTACTCAAAGTTTGTATATCAAAGGTGTCAGCACTGATCTGCATTCTTTCTTTGAGGCTAAAAATCATAGAAAAGGAAAATATACCAGAAAAATGTCTTTTTCTGACTCATACAATATTCTGTATTTGTTCTCAAAAGTTCTGCTTGACTGATGATTTGAAGCACTAAACAAGAAGTTTACTGTGCTGTCAACTTTTTCTCTTGTTGAGCCACCAGACAACTTTCTGCAGGTTTTTCATCATATGGGCTTTCACTGTAAATGGTGTTCTATTCAGAAAGGACTAATGTTTAGACTGAGCCAGACTGTGTAGAGGGTGTTAGTGGGGTCTGCAGTACACATGAAATTTACTTTAAAAATGTGTTGTGCTCAGAATAGGAAGAAAGTTTGGAGAATCAGACAGACAAAACCAGAAATTAATCTTTTATTATTTAAAATATCCTGGATCTTGTGAAATTTATCTAATTTGGTCAACACCATGACAATGTATCCATTTTTATTTTGTTCTGTCTATGGTCATCCTCACTGCATAGTAGCCATAGTTCTTTCTTTTTCTTTTTGTTTGGTTTTTTTTTTTTTTATTTTGTTCTTGTTGTTGTTTTTTTGTTTGTTTTGTTTTTGTTTTTTTTTGACCGAGTTACTATTTTTATTCTGCTTGAAATATTACAAAATGCCTAATCCAGCCTGGCTTCCAACAGTTCTTATCTGTTCCTTTAGTTTCTAGTTATTTAAAAAAATCATTTTCTTTTACTATGTTTCCAATATGTTTGTGGTAGTTGTTGTTTTTTTGTTTATACATGAACCATGAAAACCTATACACCTTTCTTACTGTATTGTGTCATCTAGTGTATTTTTAAATTTTAGCTCACTCACTATACATGAACCATGAAATCAATTGTGTGTGCAACACATTTAATAATCAAAGAAGATTTCCTCACTTCCCTGTGCTACAATCACAATGTTCTATTTATAAAGCATAGAAAATAGAAAATGTAAGTGTGTGGGAAAATTATGTTTCAGTAATACATAATGTGCCACACCTGAGAGATTTGTATACTAAATGAGTTTGTCATTTGCTTAAACCTTTGCCTTTAAAATCATGTTGCTGGGTGCAAGCTAAAAGCTTAAGTTTAGGAATTCTTACAGCTTAAAGTATTCTCAGCACAAGTCCCCTAGAGGATTTTCTTAATCCTAGACTACTCTCTGGAACAGGAGTGAATCTAGACTACATGATTTCTATGACACTTCAAAATACTAGTGTTTCTGAATTTCTAAAGCACATAAAATACCATCAAGCATTAACTTGCTCTGTCACCTTCCTTTTAATGTTATCTAAATTATCTAAATTTTATTCATAGGCTAAAATAAATTTGTAACAAAAGCAATGGCATCACAAATCTCTGAAAGACTAAACACTTTGAGTCTCTTAATGATGAGTAAATTCAGGATTATAAAAGTTCTTCCTTCTTTACTGTTCTCCTTTGATAATTTAATATATCTCTAACCCTTGGCTTCTCTCTATGACAATTCTTGGTTGTATACAACTCTGTGACACTCAAAGTTTTATAATTATTTAAATACTTTATTAAGAAGGTAAAATCTTTCATGTACTAATCAAAAATACAAGTATGAACAACCAACAGCAAAAAAAGCAGTACGTTCAGTTTTTCTCTGTGTGGAAATTACTGATATTTATAAATAAATTATATTTACTTTTCATATATATTATATTTATGTATATCTTATAGCTTCTGTTATATACTAATACTAAATGACTTTAAAAATGTAATATAGTGTGAAAATTAAAGTTACATTCTTCCAAAATCAACATACGAGACTTGATGCCCTTAAATTTTTGAAAAACTGATACAGACATTGATATCTCTCTAAGAAATTAAATGTAGTTTAGTCAGATTTTGCAGTTAGAGAACAGTTAATTTTCAAGCCTGTTTTCCTGGTCATACTAATTAATCTTTGCCAACTGCCAAATTGAATAAAAAATTTACAAGTTTAATACCACATATGTTCCAATTGCAATCATTTCAACAAGGTAATGATTCAGTGCTGACATACAGATATTATTGGTTAAACATATTATATGATAATAAGTGATGACACATTTATTCTCACTTTAAAGATCCAGAAAGGTCTAGCAGGGAACTTCACAAAAACTTGCCTTCCATGTACGTTGCTGATTATGAGGCAAAAAAATACAATAGCCATTGGAGGAGAGTACTGCTAAAACAGAGCATTCCTTTGAAGTGTAATATTAAAATGAACTTCTATAACCATTTCTGGTAGTATGTAGTCATCAGTTTAAGCTTTTAAGATCTAAAATAGTTCTAAAAAAAAGGCAAAAAAATCAGGAAAAGATTCTTGCCTGACAGTAATAACAGACCCTTATTACCTGTATCAGTAAAATGTACAAATGCTCAAGGTGTACAACAGCTATTATTTCTGTCCAGGTAGTATGGTAAAATAAATTTGAGTTTTTTTTTTTTATTGATAACTGAACTGAAATATTAAAAGGTGCTGATATTACGTTTATCTGAATTCTGATAAAGTAAAACTCTTGGTTTAACTAAACATCTGGCTTACCTTTAGAGAATAATTAAATTGTGCTCTTCTTTCCTGGGCTTCTGTGTCTCTGAAGGTTTCAAATGCATCAAAATCATTGAAATTGTCCTGTGTATAAAACCAAACTCATTACTGCAAATGTATTTGTTTAAAGGAATTACATATTAACAACTATCACATTACTAATTTAGTATCTGACATTCTTCTTTCAAAAGAAATCTAACTTTTAGCGAGAACAAATGGAGGAAAGCTGGGGGAAGGAGAGACTGGAATTAGAATGTAGTAGGGGTAAATTGTTTTGAGGTTTTGTTTTATGATTGTGTAACATAGCACAGTCTACCTCTAGGAAAATATTATCTTATTTCATACTGTCTTTCCACATGTACATCCTGGCTTCCTTGCAATTTGGTTGGATGACAGTACTAATTAAAATGAAGATAAGCTATGTCAAGATCTAATGTATTTCTTTCTTATCTAAACATGAGGAATTAGTCAAAAAAGCATTAAATGACACATGGAATCTAGCCAAACTATTTCCAAGCTGCTTTTCTTTCATTTTTACATTTGCTTTAGAATAAAGCAGAGAATTAATAGTATCACAAAGCTGGATACTGGAATTATTCAGAGTTATATTAATATGTGAAAGTCAGCATAATACTGGATATTGAAAAATACCAGGGAACAATGATTGATTTTCAGTAAATTAGTTGTTCTGCTGACCTCAATGGGATTGGAATCACCTGTTGAAAAGTGTAAAACTCAATCATGTGTTTATTATACGTTCTTCTTATGCAGATAATTTATAAATTGCAGTTGTTCAATTTCCCACAGATCAGATCATATTAAGGACTCAGATGGTTGTACTGGTTTTGGCTAGGACAGACTTAATTTTCCTCATGGTATCTAGTATGCTGCTATGTTTTGGATTTGTGCGAAACACTGACGTTTTAGGTATTGCTGAGCAGTGCTCACACAACGTCAAGGCCTTTTCTGCTTCTCACACCACCCCACCAGCGAGTAGGCTGGGGGTGGGCAAGAAGCTGGGAGGGGACACAGCTGGGACATCTGACCCCAACTAACCAAAGGGGTTTTCCATACCATATGACCTAGTGCTTAGCAATAAAAGCTGGGCTAAGAGGAAGGAAGGGGGTACATTTGGAATTTGTCTTCCCATGTAACTGTTGCGCATGATGGAGCCCTGCTTAACACCTACCTGCCAATGGGAAGTAGTGAATGAATGCCTTATTTTGTTTTGCCTGTGTGAGGAGCTTTTGTTTTACCTATTAAACTGTCTTTATCTCAACCCAAGAGTTTTCTCACTTTTACCCTTCCAATTTCCACCCTCATCCTGCTGCGAGGCAGTGAGTGAGTGGCTGTGCAGGGCTAACTGCCTGCTGGGGTTTAAATCACAACAATGGAGTATTACATCTAAGAAAATGAAAAACTGCACGTGAATGGGTTTGAGAGCACAGATATTCAGTGTTACTTGCTTTAATTTTAAAGGCCAGTGGATTGACTTGCTTAAGACTACTGGATAGCAGTCAGGTATTATAAAGAGTTAACTGGCTGATGATAAAGCTGTGGTGTGAGTTTTACCAGATTGGTTTCTGAATTGAATCCAGCTCTTTACAAAATCCAACTATCTTTACCCCTATGAAAAGAAATAAAGATATAATGAGGAGTAACTCAGTCTGTAAAAATTCAACGTCTCTATAACTTACAGATTTATCTAAGTTAAGCGGATCCTTTTAGGACCCATATTTACCATGGATGGTTGACCCTTGAAGAGTCTTATCATGTCTGAACACTGGCAACTTAAGTTGAATGTTCATGTACTATATTTCTTCACTTTTTCAATCTATATCCTAATGATACTATAAATTTTACTTTTTTCGATGCGGTCTTTGGAGTTCTGAATATAACTGTCTGACTAACCTGCAAGCATTGTGACATCTTTGTGCTTGCTGTTCCTCTGCAACATGTTGTGGTGTTTGTTTAAGGAAGGAGCTGAGCAGTAGTGATGATGGCTGTTTTCATGCACCTGTCTCCTAGAGGCATGAGATGTTGATCCTTTGCTGACAGCTGCTACTACCATGAGCCACGAAAGGGTGCCAGAGGTGGGGAGGGGGTCACCTAAGAGGGTTTGAGATTCATAGAAAGTGAGGAAAGGTTTCTGAGAAATCAAGGGAGATGATATAGCAAAGTTTCCTACCTGCAGGACAAAAGTCGTCTCTTCCTAGGGACCAAGAGAGGACTGGATAGGGTTTAATGCAAGTCACATAATCCCTAAAGCTGTTTTGTCTTGTGTTATAATAAAATATAGCTGTAGAGATTTGGGGTTTTCTGGTTTTGATTTTTTGCAGGAAGGTTTCTCATCTTAAGGAAAGATTTGCCCAGACCAAATTCAAAGTTGTGATCAATTGGTTACATTAATTGACATTAATTTTTCTAAATGTATATAGAGATTTAAAGTATTCCCCACTTCCAGTTATGAGATGTAGAAGTACATATCTGATGACATCAGATAACAGGCACATCAACACCATCAAGAAAAATGGTTATATGGTCTAGAAAGGCTAAAATAAATCAAACGCAGAGAATGTTGGGATCAGTAGGCTTCTCTGAATCATCAGAGAGGGATGATTGGGCAAAAGAGATGCAGATTTTTAACTTGCTGTACTTCTTACTCTCTAAGCTTCCAGAATGCTCTACATTGTAAGAGTAGAGTATAAGAAAGACAGAAGGATAACGATAGACCATCTGAATTCTAAAAATATCACAGAGTGGGTTTATGGTTTTGATTTAAATACAGAAGATCTGGGTTCATCTTGTATTTATTCCATTGCCTTTATGTATGATTTTCTGTTTTAATTACCCTATACAAGAAATTAGCAAGGTTTTTGTGGTTTTATGTTTGTTTTTTTATTCTAGCTTTCTTTTAACACACCTCGTGTTTCTATGTATATCTAAATATAGGGAATGCTGGGATACATATAAAAAATCAGTATTTAAATATGTGTATATAAAATTGGTGTGCGTAGGGACAGCATTTATGTAATTATGCTTGTTATTATGCTTGCCAGAGTTGGACGCAATTTGGAATGGAATATCTCAGATTTATTGGAGGCTCTTGCACAGCTGTAATCTGCCCAACAGCACTGTCTGGGACATACACTGTTTCACATAGTCAGGATCAACAGCCACTGATCCTTCATCGATACGGTGACTAATCTCAACCTGAATCTTAGCATAAAGGTGTAAGTATGTACAATACAGTGCAGATTCCTTACTATCCCTTAGCATGAATAGAAAAACATAAGAGACAGAGGGACTTGTGTATTTATACCACTAGAATACAAATGGTAATTGTCACCCCCTTTTTGTTAATTTTTATGTTTATTAAATCAATGAATTCTTGTCATTTCCCTCTAGACTGGCTATTGGTTTGAACGCTTTAATAGAGAGATGGCAAACTTATTAGGTAACAAGTTTTAAACCAGATACAGTGTTTTGCATAAGCAGATTTCTTTCATTCTGTGGTCAGATATATTTGTATAGTGATCCTTCAATAGAAAATATCTTTATTTGGACCAAAAAAACCCAAAGTTTTCAAGGTCTTTTCCTTCGTGTTCAATAACCACACCAAGTACTTTACTGGTAAAACTTCCAAAGAAAATACACTGCAACTAATAATAGTAATAATAATATACAGGCATTGTAACTTTAGGTTGTCTGGAGCTGAACAACTTCTTTTAGTACATTAACTTCTTTTCAGTATTTGTGGATTGTCATTCTTCTTCTTGTCCCCTAGAATTAATCAGACCAAACTTAAATCTCTGGCATTTTGACTTATTCTGTTTCTTTTGCAGTAAATATTGCTGACTGGATTGATTTTTTTTAATGTATTTCAAACTGTTTCAACAGTTACGGATTTAATTCTATTTTTGCACTATAGCTACTTTACCCCACTGACAGATAAATCAACATTTTAAAAGTAAAAAAAGTAACTTTGCACAAGGCAACTCAGAAAAAACTCTGTTAACATATATGGACAAGTTTATTTTCTTATTTCTAATTATCATTAACATTAAAGAATTTAATTAAGAAAATTTAAAAAAACCCACACTATGTACCAGAGATATTTTTGGATTACTCACAAATTAATAATCATTAAACACTGGCAAAATATTTTATGAAACCAGAATAGCAGTTATCAAATGGATTTATTTGTCTTGTAGTGCTTTATTGAATAACTAGATTGAGCTTTTCTAATGCTAATATCATGGGGTTTTTTTAAATATCTCTGTTAAAGAAAGTCTGTGTTATCTTCATTTTAAAGACAGGGCGAGTATTACAGATATGTGAAGATATTTACTTAAGGTTATACACCTGCTGTCTGCAGTGATTTCTTTTCCTCATCTTCCTTCTGCAGACATTTTGGATGTCATCTCTTTGCAATCTCTTCTTTTTTTTTCCTTTAAGAAATAAAAAAACCCTCAACAAACAGAAACACACAATACCACACCTTCCATTTGACCAACTCTACTAAGTGAAATGTCATTGCAAGAATGACGTCAAGTCACAGGGTTTAGAATCTCAAAACTCTGACACTATGGGGTTTGTTTTCTTACTGGTTTATTATTTCAAGTTCACTTCAGTGATGCTTATAAGTACAGTAGAAATTATTACATTCGTAAAGCTCCTGTGTTTGATTGAAGTGTTTGAATATACTGCATTGGTAAAAACTGATAAAAATTCACAGAAACCTCATCTCTGGAGGATGCCAACATTAAAGTGGCTCAGCTATTTCTTTGTGAAGTGAGAGGGAAGTGACCTGGGGTTCTCAGCATCTTACAGTAGATTATCATAACTACAAAATAGTATTTTTGTATACATATGTCTCAGAAGAAGCTGAGAGATTCTCCTTTTATTTTAGGAGAGAACATTTTAGATATGATTGCAGACAAATTTCAGTTCATTCCTGGAAAATAAAAGGAAGGCACATACATTTTCATAACTGCTGAGAACCTTTTGCTGAGTATTAAACATCTTGGTGGTGTGTCAGGTATGGCACTATATTGCCTTTTCATCCTTCAATATTTAGGCTTTTTAAACAAGAAAGATGTTGCAAAGTATTTTTAAATATGAATAGCAATAACAAATTGGAACTGAATTGTAGAATATCTGTATCTTATAAAAAGTCACAGACTTTGTTGTGTTTTCTTTTAGTAAAACCTATAATTGTTTCCGTACAATAAACTTTTTTTGTTTGTTTCTTTACAGAGTTGTAGTTATTTTAATGTCCTTTAGAACACAGCACAAAGTCTCAGTCATAGGGAAAAAACGAGCATTTTGTCTTAACATGCAGGTCAGTATGCTCTCTTAGAGACAAACTATTGCATTTCTTGGCATTTTTACAGCAGACCCTAAATCATTTCTTGCCATAATTGTCAAGTGAGACAAAATCTTTTCCAGGATTTGCTCTTAGGCTAATAAAAGAAAATAAAAAAATCTGCCAAGATTTAGAATAGTATATATAGCATGCTGCTAATTATTATCAACGATCTATTTTACAAAACTTTGAGATCTACTTTCATATTTAGGTGTATAGTTCATTTGGAATTTGAAAAATTAAAGAAGTTTGACTTGATATAATTTTTTTGTAATCCCAGTGGCACTATGGCAGTGCAACATTATGTGTAGATTTACAACGGGATTTAGGCAATAACTTCTAAAATGTAGATTCTCAGAATCCTTGTCTGGTGTGAAAGAAGCTCAATTCCTTGAGCATGTAAATTTCTCCTAGCAAAATCCTATAGATATCTAATTTTCTGCTGCAGGGCATGAACAGATAGTTGAAATTCTGACAACACTAATCTGTTTGGAAGTGATCTCCTGCCTAAACTGCAGTGGGAGTCATAAATTACAGGTTTCTGTACCTGTCTCTGCGCAGACCCTAATCCTTAAGGCATGGCAAGCAGAAAGTAAAATGGAAACTTTCAGTCTTTATTGTGTAGTAGCTGCCTGTAAGATTTTAATAAACACAGAAAGAAAAAATATGACAGAATACAGTTTTATGCATGACATGGTATATGTAGCATGCTGCTGAGATACCTAAAATAATCTAACAATAATAATAGAAAACAAAAACTTAATAAACTTTTCAGTTATCTCTGTGTTGCCCACCTATTCTCTACCATTTCATGTACGTTCTTTTAAAATCCTTCCAAAAAGGGATTTAATCCTCTATATCATATAGGAAAATATGACTCCAGATCTGGCTACGGTAAGGGCTCCAGTACAGACTGGTAGTAGACTCCACTAGGTAAGAAAAACAACTTGAAATAAAATGAACAACCAAAAAAAATTCTTTTCTTCCTAAATATCCTTACTGGAAAATTGTATTCCAGATGTCTCTGAAATACATGGTATACAAAGACTGATTTTCTTTTCCCTCAAAATTTCTTAGAGAAAATTCTTTTCTGTCCAATGCAACCTTCGTCCATATGAGTGGTTAAACATGTTATGTACAGCATACTTTTCCAGGAAAATACATAATTTTTCACAATGGTGCTAAAACTACTAACATGGAATTTTTAAAGACTTCTGGTGTACTTCTCTGATTTTTGGTTCTCAGATTCTCTGATTTCTGATTACATCCTGTAATTCTATGTCCATTTCTGTGACAAGCAATTCCTAAGCTTTCCTTCTGGGTTATGAATTAAAGAAGCACTATGTAATAAAACTTGAACAGCCTTTTCCATACGGAAGAATGCATAGGAAGTGGTGTGAATACACAGAGGAAAACAACAGATTGATAGTATCTTGCTATAATATATTTTCTTTAACTACTCTTGTAGTAACATAATGATTTGTCTTAACAAACGGATGACACAAAGCTCTTACAAGTAATACACAATGAGCAGTCAGCTTTTATTCACCCTTCTTGTGGTTTTTGTGATTTCTAAAGTTCTATCACATCCCCTGTAAGTCTCTTTTCCAAACTAAAAAGCCCTTGACCACCAACCTTCTCAATATATGGAGGCTGTTCCATACCTTTGGTCATCTTTGTAGCCCTCCTTTGAACAATTTGTGTATAGCCATGTTATATTCTTTCTGTAGATGAGGGAGAATAATTACACACAATGTTCAAAGTGGGAGCAACTCATGGATCTGTACGGTGGAATAACATTGTTTTTCTTTGGATCGTTGTTCTCTTCTAAGAAAAAAACTAATTAAATGCTAGAAATGGGTGTCTACTACTGAGCTGGTGGTTTCATGGAACTGCCTGTCACCAACATCACTCCCCCCTCCCATTCTGCCAAGGTCATTTGCTTCATTGATAACAGTCATTTCAGCATCTTTCATGAAGATAGTATGTGAAGCTGTAATTATTCCAGATAAGTCACTTTATGTTTGTCTGCTTTAAGCTTCATATGACATTTTATTGCTGAGTCAGTCAATCTTACAAGATGCTTCTACAAGTGTTCAAAGTCTTCCTTTATCTTTAATGTGAGATAGACTCACCAGTAGACTTCACTTCACTCCTTGGTCTGTTTTGCTCTGGTATGCAGGGCTATGTGGATGAGTACAGATCCCAGCTCAGACCTCTGCAGAGTTCTTCTGGTGAGATTTTGTTGACTGTGGAGAGACTCAAAATGTCCTCCTACCACCTGTTTCCTGCCTTTAAGCAAATTATTTAGGTATGCAAGGATATTCACACTTCTGATGTGCTATGCTTTTATGCTAGGGCTGGTTAGTTTCCTTTGTCAAAAGTATTTTGGCAATCCACGGGACTTGTATCATCCAGTTTGCCTTTATTCTTGTGTGATTAAGAATTATACCTGCATGATAGACCTTGGTAAATAACCTAGACCACAACTGTCTGTAAATAAACACATAGAAATTTCATGGTTCCAAACAAATTAATATAAGAGCTAGAATGCATAGCACAATGTGCTGAAGTCAGTTGATGTGGAGACTTGTCTGGAGACTCATCACTGCTTCACTTTATTCTCTGTATTTGCTTGTAAGGAAGTGATATCAAAGGCTGCACAGGAAGTTTGGGAAGAAGAAGAAATAATGAATATCAGGGAAGTATTTCAGGAACAGATTTTTTTTAGGATATGGAGATACTCTAAGCACTTTCCCAAAGAGTTTGCAGCAGTGAATCAGCTGTCGTAAGTGCAGAAGTGCTGAATTTTTATTCATCTATTATATCTTGAGTACTTCATCCCAGTGACAAGCATTTTACAATTATATTATTCTGTCATTGCAGATCGGACTTAGAGAACAAAGTGACAGCACGTCTGGCTTCTGTTCTGGGAATCCGGAATAGCTGATGAAATGCAGAGACATGACAGCAGTTGGTTTGTTTTGCTTTTTCTCACTTCAATAATGACTGTTTGAAACACAACAGAATTCAACCAATATGCAGTCTCTTGAGCATGGCATCCTTTGAAAACATCTTCTGTGAAAGAGAAAACTGTAGGTGGGATGGGGAGAAAGAGGACTCAGAATCACCTATAACACTTAGGTAATCACTTTTCACTGAAATAAGAACGGATTTCTTAACTGTCATTTATTCCTTGACTATGAAAATGTAAATTTCAAGGAAGTGTAAAACAAACAAATCATAATACAAATTAAAAAAACAACAAAAGTCCTCTCAGAAATAATTTTAAAACCTTTGCATTTTGTTTTTTAATCAACATTGGCTAAATCTTTATGTTATTGCACTGAAATAAAACTGAAAAACCAGCTCTGCTTGGATTGCTTTAACCTCTCCCATGTGAGGCATGGCAGAAACACACATCACAACTGAGAGATCACTGCTTTGAATTAGCAAGGGTTACCCAGCTTGGAATGACCTATACCATTGCTGCGTGACTTCTGTATCTCAGGCAACTTAAATGGAGAAATTGTTACTGCGTGTGTAGATACACTGCTTAGTTGCTTTTGTCAGAAAGTATCATGTCTAACAGAGGTCAACTATTATTATGAAATAAAATTCTGGATTTTTAAAGTATGTATTCTGGGGAGAACTTGTGTATGCAGCGTCTATATACTAAAAGCCAACTAATAGGATAAGTATTGGTTAAAATCAAGAATGTGGGGGGAAAAAAACACCTTTCAACATGTGCTCCACTAAAGTATTAATTACTAAGGGAAAAATAAGCACTTATATTAACAAAATAGTTGTTTATAGCATTCTTCCATTTAGTAACAATAGATCATACATAGCTACAACACAAAATATTTTTAAACACACAAAATTATCAGATACCTGGGAAATTTATTTAATTTTTAAGATTCCTAGATGTCTCGGTCTTGAAGTTATGTAAGCGAAATTTCTGTTTCAAAGCCTTACCTACAAAAAAAATAAAGAGCAAATTATGTTTGGGCTTGGGCCAGCAGAAATCAAAATAATATTTTGGTTACATGAGCATCATATCATGGAATGAATGCCCTAGCACAAACTTTGATTGCTCTGTAGTCAGGGGTCTGTGACCAGGCTGAGCTTGGCAGGATTTATTAGCACGAGTGTGACCCTATGCTGATTTAGTGACACTGCTCTTAAGACTTATGCTTGGTTCTTTTCTCTGTGATACAAAGCAGTCCTGCAGTACTTTGTGCACAGACTTTCTTCTTGGTTATCCTTTTGTGTTCTGCGGCATTTTCTATTATGAAAGAGCCCCTTAGAATCTAAACCGCCTTTGAAAGCAGTGGGCAAAACCTCATAAATTGGTCTACTGTTGTTTTCTGGTGATTTTTTTATCCCAATGAAAAGAAGATTTTCACCTGTTTCAGAAGAGGTAGCTTTTTTCCACTGTATTACCAGCCTTTTTCAGAAACTTCTGTAGTGACCGAGAAAGAAACAACAGTTTCAGAAAAGGACATTTTTTCTTATTTCATTTCACACTACACATAGGCTATTTTTTCTCTCCAGACTGTCAATTTGACTGTTGTACTGAAAATTGCAACTATTTTGTATTTCCTGGCTCCCTTGTACCTCCACTTACATTTTTTTTTAATGAAACATAGAAAGAAATGGAATGGAATCCTGAAATGGAATATCAAGTAATAGATGCTGAAAACAATTCGGAAAGGTCATTCTGTCTAATTTTAAGGTCATCTTCATCCACTTTTTCCAGCAGGATGTCATCCCTTTGGTATTTATGCCAGTTACAGGTATAAATCTCTACCGTCTTTATTTTCTGAAAGCTAGAAATAACCTCTCCTCAGTTTTATGGAAGAGATTTTTTTCTTGTTTTCTTATCTTACCTTTCTCTCCAATCCCCCCCAAATCAGGAGCTGACATCAAATAGGAAGTTTTAGAGGTAAATCATTTTACGTTAGGTCATTCTGTAATCAGCAATTTCCCTTCTGTATCTTCAGAGTACATCTTCAGGTGACAGAAAAGTACTTCTATCCATCCTCTCATATTTTAAAAACATGTTGTCAGTAAGGGAAAAAATGTTTAGGAAAAATCATGGAGAAAGGTAAGAATATGTCTGTGCCAACTGGATCACATTCTGATTGATTCATTTGCTAGACCTGCCTGCACTGTCTGCTGGACAGATAAAGTCCTTTTTTTGCCCCACTGTTAGCTACATAGACATGAATTTATAAAGACCTTGCAAAGTCTTCAACTTTCAACTGTTGGAAACATGATTGGAAGATAAGGGAATGTCTTTATTTTCACTACTAAGAAAAGGAGTGAAAGGCAAACATTTCTCTGTTTGAATGCAGGCTCAGCTTTGAGATCTCACAGTGAATTTATTGTCATTTCCAAAGGATGTAGCAGTGAATCTGGCTTGTTTGGCCTTTTTAGCTGACTTAAAAGGTCAGCCTGCCTGGTTATGATAGTCAGCACCACCACAATGGTCTAAGTGATCAAGCAAGGACATGTCAGACCTACTTCACTATGCTGAAAGGTAATTATCCAATGAAACATTTAGCTTCAGATAACAATTTTTGTAATTCATTTAACAGGTATTTTTTAAAAGCTGGCAGACGTTTGAGTAGCTTTTTTCCCACCACTAATGGTCTATCCTATCCTTGTCATCAGGTTAATCTTTGATTAGCAGGGAATTCTTCAGAGACACTTATTTACAATCATACAGAAACACTAATGCAAAAATCTTTCTTGTTCCAAGAGCACATAGAATCCATGCGTTCTGACAGGTATATTTCCAGTTCTGGGGACAAGATGTGTTATGTTTATCTTTCCACTGCACAGGACAATTCAGGCTGGCAGGAACCTCACGATGTTGAAAACTAAGGAATAAATGCTTTATGGAGAATGCAAAACAATCTGTTGCAAAAGCAAGAAAGATTTGGGCATAATCTATCGTGAATCTTTCTGGCAAAGGTAATCTTGTGTTTTCATTTAAATTAATCTTAAGGCCTTTATTTTCCCCTCTCCAAAACATTTCAAGAGTGATATCTTAATTTTTTATTTATGCAGAGAGGTTTGAAGGGTATTCCTTACACTTCTTATTTCTCTCACTGAAAGAATTTTAATTTCAACTCAATTTCCAAACAAGGTGTTTGATTATGACTGAGCATAGCATTACGGTGTTCGGCAAGTAAAATATCTGTACTGGAAATGGTCCACATGTACCCAGCATGTCTTTAAGTTGTCATTTATGCAAGTGACTCTCCATCTTGAGTATTAACACAGTGTACTACTGCTACTTGCTTGAGATATCAAGGTGCAGTTATACTTTCTTCAGCTACTTCCTTGAAAAATAAAGATGAGATGATATGCATGAGGCTAGTAACAGTGTGTAACATGCTAAGCATTGAAGCAAGGAACGTGAACAACTTAACAAATACCCCTCCTCTATTATTAGTGTAATAAGAAGGATTAGCTGAATTCTAAGCAATTAAAATGGTCCAGTTAAAATACTGAATGATTCGTCTGTCTCTTTATAATTGCTAAATATAGGATTGCAAATTCTAGTCGGACCCAGGTAAGCAGTAGCAATTATATTCTAAAATATTTTGACTTAAAATAAAATATTTTTCATGCTGTACATATATTGTGATAAAATCTGCAAAAACACTTTTAATAAGTGTTTTCCAAAGCAAGTCACACATATAAAACTGAATGCAGTTAGAACACCAAGCAAGATCAGTCTTTGCAATAGTTTAAATTCCATTTCTTCATTTCTAGGTTTGCCTGAATGGGAGATGTCTCTTAAATAGATTTATACTTCTTTGGTGAGATCCAGTTAGAAAAACCACTTCAATTAAAGTCTAAAATCTTCCTGGTTCTTTTTTGACGCACTAAAGATTACACTTAAAAATAATCATATGGTTAAAAAAAATATTTATGATCCATTAAAATAGTTTTAGAGGGACATTGCATAAACATTGCTCAAGTCTTCTTTGAATAGTGATTGCTGATTGCGTAGGATGCAGTGTCCTGCTTCTGTAGAATTAACCAAAACCAGCACTTCACTTGGGCTCATTGTTTAGAAGGTGGACATAGAAAGATCAGCATTTTATCCATTAAGCCATCAAGGTTTTTCCTCTTAATAGTAGATAAGAAGCTTTAACTTGAATCACAAATGTAAAATTCAGCAGACTTTGTCACAGTACATAGTGGTATTCGGTGTTCTAAATGTCAGTACACAATGACAGAGTATCAAATATGTTGAATCATATCACTGAAAGCCAGAAGACAGAGCAATTTTCAGCTTTCTAAGTCCAATTTACGTTTATAAATGGAAAGCTCAGTTTGAGCCCTACTTAACTGAACAGACAATGCTAGCATGAGGTTAGATTTTTATATGAGCCTGCTTGTTTATCTCTAATTATATGCTAATCAATTTGATTTCTCATTTAAACTCAAACTAGGCTGTTTCCATGTAATAATCAACCTCACACTGGAGCAACAAAGCAGCTTTATATTTACTACATCAGCAGGGCTTAATTGCACATTTGGACAATGAAAATGAAGATGGATTCAGTTTCATTGTCCTTACAATGTAGCAGTATACAATGCACTTTTAGTTTGAGCTGACACATTTATGGTGGAGATATTAAACTGTAACATCCAAATATTTGCTAACATATTGCCAAGCTATTTTGTTTATAATATTTTCTAACTGAAGCACATTGGCTTTGCTCTGTTTTATTTTCCACCATTTAAAAGTATTGACACTAATTGTATTACTTTGGTACGGCATAGGTCAAAAGAATAAAATGAGGAAAGGTCTCTTTCCAAAAAACGAAAGGGCAATAGTCTGAATTAAATATGAGAAACACCAACTTATTTCCTACTCTAAGTCCCAAAACAAGTCGTGCTATGAAAAGCATGCTATATTGTTAAACATATGTGCAAATGCCAGCTAGAAATCTGATTCATGTGTGAGCACTGCAGGACAAAAATTGGAGAGGTGGAAGTACCTTTTGTACTGCTCCTACAGATATATAATCATGATGATTGAGAGCACACTTGAATTAGTGTACTTAAAAGTTTTATTTCTTAATCAAAGCTTTTAATTATGCAAACGTTTAAGTAGTTTCTACATCCATGACTGTGAATGTCTTCTGAGTCCAGCAAGTGCCTTACTGAGTCCAGTACAAGACAAACCCAAGGTCCAAATATTTGTGTGAGTGGCTCTTTTAAAATGCTCAAATGAATATCTTCAGGAAATATGTCTGCTTTATCTGATTCACTTGTGAACCTTTTGACACTGAACATGCTGAAATTATCTTTGTACGAAACCTTTATCTCAGCAGAAAATATAAAAAAATACAATATCAAATAAATCAGGTTACTGAAAAGACAAAACTAAAATCTGCTTTGATTTTTACAGCTAGATTATTTAGTTGGATGTTAATTGTTAACATCATAAGGAATATTGCATTCATTGTATTGAACTGTATTGAAAACCTTGAAAATTTTGGATACATGAAAATTCATTGTCACTCCTTGTATAAACAATTCCATAGAGCATTTGTGGGATACTGTGCAGTTCTTTATTGCATTCTTGTGGTGTGTTGACTGACATGGCAAATCCATTATTGTACAATTGCTGTTCAACATGCCAAGCCAAAAACACTTTTATTTTTTTTAGAGTAATGTCCATACACACTAAACATTTTGAAAACACTCAAAAAAGTTGGTCTTTGATCCAAAGCAATCACTTTGTGAGAAAAATAAAAATATTGATCTTCTAAGTAAATTTTAAATGTGAGGAAATGTTTTATATTGTTCTGGAGTTGAATGTTATTTTTAGGGTGTTTGTATTTGCACTGATGTTGTGACTGAACTGGTAATATGTAAACATCATGACCCATTGTTTTCCAACTAGAACATAGTAAAAATCCACTTCACCATTTTTGCAAGAAGACCATATAAAACCGTTTCATCTCCTCTCAACTGTTTGGCAACTGGAGAAGTCTTAATTTATAAATAGCTTTTTCTTGTAATTTCTTCAAAGGAGTCTATTAACTTTTTCAGGGGATAATTTGTTCTGCTATTCCACTTGTTCTCAGAGCAGAGGCTGTCTTCTGCTCCTGAAATGAAGCATGTAGGGTCTCAGTGTTTCCACACATTTTCAAAACTGTGTATGCTAGAAAATTTACCTTATCAGATGACTGCCATAACAAATGCTTTTGTCATTAAGAAGAAAAAGAGTTAACCAATAAGAATTAAATCTGTACAACTTTTGTGTAGCTTATCAAACAGTGAGTGAGCATAGCAAAGCATCTTCTTTAGGTTAACCAGCTCATGGAGCTCATATGTTGGGCCAATATGAAGAACTTAGCCTAGTAAAGGCAACCTGAGGAGAGAGAAATGGGGATGATCTGCTTTGGACAGATCCTTAGTCCTTCAGTGAGAAGAAGAAAAATTCTTCTCATCTCTGGCTCAGGAAACTGAGGAAAAGGTTATATCTAACCAAACTGGTACTCATATTGGCACCCACACTCACACTCATCCTTCAAATGAAGAGGAAAACCATCAAAAGTTGTACCCTTCTTTTTAACTTAAGGGTACTGGTGATCCTCAAGAGATGACATGTTTCTGAATATAGAGATAAAGTCCATCCAAGTCTTTCTGGAGGAGCTCCTGTCAGAATGTAGAGCATCTATAGCATTATATTTAGCAAGAACAGATTGAGAGGGAGGCATCTCTGGGCCCTTCTTATCTGAAGAGCTTTCAGTGATGATACAAGACTATCTTACTGAATAGTTGACTTTATCTTGATCTTTTGTAAGATTTATGGGATTTTATATGGATCTTTCTTTATGAAGAAAGAAAACCTTATTTTGGCTACGGCACATTCTGCTATAAGTCTGGCAATTTTGTGGCTTCTCTGTAGAATATTTACTAATAATACGGCAAAACCAAATACCGGAAGCTTTGTTTACACTTTCTGCTAAGCCTCACAGCGGCACTGAAATCTCTAGGTTTTTGGGAAGGCTGTCCTTGGGTCTTTTTAAGAAGGGACTATGAGCTTTTCTGCAGGATGTGTGGTGATACTCAGAGTTTTGATATACAAGTAGACTACTTGTAACTGTTCTTTAAGGTTTATCATCTATTTGCAGATTCATAATCCAACCTCTTTTCCTCTCCTTCAGAGTTCTTAGCAGTTTTCAGTTAAGAGGGACTGAGAAAGAAGGCGTGCTCCACTGCTTCCATAAAGAGAATATCTGATCCTTACAGCTGAAACAGAGAAAAATCTACAACTACCTTGACTGCATAAATGTATAACCACAGAGTGACTACGTACCTAGACAGTCCTTTTCAGAGAACAATGTCAGGTAAATAATCTATCTTTTTGGTTGTTTGTTTTCTAGAGGCTATTTAAATGTTACTTATCATTTAAAACAGGTGGCAGAGTCTTGTGGTATGAAATAGAACTTTTATTTATGCAGACTTTTAAAAAATGACCAAATAGCATTTGGTCAAATTCAGAAATGTTTTTCTGCTTTCTCTTTCTCAACACTGTTACAACTAAGATAGAACTTCTGTTAAATGATTCAGCTGAAGTATAAAACAGTTTCCACCACACTAGAAAGGACTTCATGAGAGTTAATCACTTTGTCAAGTGAAAAAGACTCAGTAGCTGGCCAACAAAATTGCCAGTTATCTCTGTATTTTCCTGAGTTACCAGCCGTACTGAAGTATCTTTTATTAGTAAAGAACTTTTGCCTTTTCTTGAACTGTATGAGTTCACTGAGAAACAATATCAGCTTCTCACTACTACTTTTTGAGGTTACTCCACAATTTCATTATCTAAGGTGGTTAAACTCCCCAGAGAGCCTTTTGAGAAAGATCTACCATTGAAAAACTCTCTCCATTTTCATCTGTTGTATTCAAAAGGCTAGCACAATTATCTTTTGAGCTATGTGCTATAGAATTTATTTGTCATTTTTTTCCAACCAAATAACCTTTCTTATAGTAGCTACGCCTGCCAGAAGGGAAGCACTGATGGCAAAACTTTTTCAAATACAACTTACCCTGAGACATGATCATCTCTAAGTGCGAGCTAAAGATAGATCACACACTTACTTATATTTTCCTCCCAAATTAAATCAGAACAGAAACATAGGTAATTTTAAAACTATTGACCCACCTTCTCTTAGTAATCTGAGGCTGAAAAGATGTTCAGGAAATATGTCCCAAAGCAACTACATGTTTCAGAAAAGGCATATTTAAAATAAATTTGTTGGAAATCTTGAATGAAAAATGAAGCAAATTATGCTAATACCATCCAAATAGTGCATAAGACAAAACACGTATGCAGTAGAATGACCATGAAAGTGGTAGAAAAACTTTGTATCTAAATTTTCTCTATTTTCATGTTCCAAGAAAAACAATTAGGTAGTAAGTTTTCCAAGGATAAAATTTATTTCAATTTTCAAGACTACTTTCAATTTACAGTTTATACTTACAGATTGAAAGTTCAGATTTAATAGGTCAGATCAGAGGAATATGGTTCAAAGGTCAAGACCATATTTTATTACATATATGAATATTAGTCTGTAATAATTCAAATACAGCAATCTTAACAAGCTGTTATTCTGCAACCAAGATACGTTTGACTTGTAATTAGTCCAAGATTGTACTGTCCCTCTATATTTCTTGCTGCTGAGTTTTCTTAGGTATTGCCACTTCCTTTGATTATGTTTCCCTTATTATTACTTGGCATAACTTACATTAACTTGTTCTATTAAACATTGTGAAATATTTTAGATGGTTTCAGTTGATCTCTCTGCATGCATAAAAAAATATATTTTACAGCTTGTGCATGGATGATTTAGCTACTTCAAAAGGGAGGCTACCAGCTTAGATTTCTATTAACCTGTGTGGGTGCTGTCATTAGGATTTTCCCTTTGTTAATGTAAACAAGCTCTCAACCAATTCAAAATGAAAAAAATACTACTGTGGTACTGAGTTAGCAAATCCAGTGCTGCAGCACAACGCCATACTGAAATGACTAAAACCCCTTTTGTTTTGCCATTCAGCCACCTAAGAGAAAGGACAGAGCTTTTACATGCCGTGTAGAAACAAAGTGAGAACAGAATCACTGTAAGTTTCAATTGCAGAAAACGTCATCTAATCACACCTATTTTACCACCGTTTAGGATATAGCACATTAACAATACTGCCAATTTTAATAAGCTGTCAAAACAGGCTAGGTCTATAATCCTTTATTTCACCTGGACAGATTACATCAAATACTCTGAATGTGATGGTGGTAATGTTTTGCAAAATACGATAGTGATAATATTTAGTAAAATGTGCAGCAGTCAGGCTTCCCCTTAATCTTCCTAAAGATATAACAACTCTGCATTATGTACTGGAAATGAAGAAATGAGTTTTTAGTAATTCTTTTTGTTAAACGCTAAGTTCACTGTGGCTCTTAGAAAAGACTCTAACAGAAATCCTTCTTGATTTTGTCTTGGGAAAAAAGGTCTTTAATCTCATCAGCTTCAGTTCCTTTGCCCAACCACTCTTCATTCCCAGCAGCTTCAATTCTGTGTTGTTTCAGCTGATGCAAAGCCATTTGGTGCTACTTCATCCTTGAACAAATCTGCTACATTTTATCTTCTCTGCTTGTCTGAGCACATTCTTCTTCTCTAATGTTCAGGCAGCAGCAGCATCTCACCCACCAGGACCTTCCCTTGTGGACTCTGTTTTGCGTTCTATCCCCTGCTCAGCACAGGAATGGCTTGTTTGACTCCTGTCTTGGTAAGAAAGCAGAAAGACCATGTAAAGTGTGTGTGATAAAAAATTCAGCTGAGCAGAACCCTGGGGAAATAGTGTGGAAAATAGGTAGGAAGAATGGAAGCATTAGTTAGTTGAACAAGAGGAATGTCATATGAGCGGAGAAGGCTGAGCAGAGCATCTCTGTTTACAGTTTGATAACGTTGGATGAGAGACTACCATATGATTGCTTTGCAAGGGTATAATAGAGGGAAGAAAAGTGAACAGTAAGGTGTTCTTAGGTGAAATCAGTATATATGTAAGTATTCAGCAAAAAAATGAAGATATAAGAATCCTGTGGATAATACAAAAATATATATTGTGAACTGTTTCAGTATGTCATATAGAAAAGGAGATGAAGTGACCTGGAAATTATAATGCTACTCTTTCATTTATTTTATGCAGGTTATTAAGCCGAACAAGCGCCAAGAACCAATTAAAGTTCACGTCTAAAAAGCATTTAAGACTATCAAAAAGAGCTATGATTCCACTTTCTAAAAATAAAATGTCATATTTCAGATGAGCAAATATCTAGTTCAGCTCTTACTCGCTTTCTAAAAAGTATTTGAGAACATGAAGAAAAAGAAATAACCTGAAACAATTTTGTAGTGAAAAAAGCAAGCAATAAACTGACTAAGAGAAAGGGAAAAAGGATGAAAGCAGAGCACATAAAGGACCAAAAGGAACGTGTGAGACAGGAGAGTTTAACTCTCTATAATTTACAAAGAACATTTATAAGCATTTTAGTGTTGTTAAATAGAAATCTGGATACTACCCAACAGGAATTCTACAGATAAACAGTAAAACTACAGTGGTCTGGTTTGTGTTTTTTATCACTACTAATAAAGCGTCGAGAACAACTGGCAAGATGATTTCCAATGTATTGCCTCATATGCTGCACTTGAGATTTATCAGAATATATTATTGATGCAGATCTCATTGAGATATATAAAGTATATGATTGTGTTATCATACAGAATTTAGGAATGTTTTCTGAGTTCCGTCAGCAGACCATTATATATACAATGTTTGACTAAATCTAGTTCGTAGATGGTGAAAAAAAGCAAAACAGGAAAGCAGAAAAAGTGTTAGCTATTATTTAAGCTAGATGCAAGTTTCCAAAGAATCACAGAATGGTTGAGGTTGGAAGGCACTTGTGGGACCCCCTCCTGCTCAAGCAAGGTCACCCAGAGCCAGCTGCCCAGAACTGTGTCTAGATGGTTTTTGAATATCTCCAAGGATGGAGATTCTACAACTGCTCTGGGCAACCTGTGCCAGAATAAAAATTTGTTTCCTGATGTTCAGAGGCACTCATCAGTATCTCATTTTCTGCCCATTGCCTGTTGTCCTGACACTGGGCACCACTGAAAAGAAGCAAGTTCTGTCTTCTGTACACCCTCCCTTCAGGTAATGTACACATTGATAAGATCCCTGAGCTTTATCTACTCCAGACTGAACAATACCAGCTCTCTCAGTCTCTCTGCTCTAGTCTTTTCGTCATCTTCATGGTCTTTTGCTGGACTCTCTCCAGTATGTCCATGTCTCTGTTGTACTGGGGAGCCCAGAACTGGAACCAGAACTCGAAATGTGGCCTTATCAGTGCTGAGTAGAGGGAAAGGATCCCCTCCCTTGACCTGCTGGCAATACTTTGCATAATGCAGCTGAGGTTACTGTTACCTATGTGCTAACAACCTCATTACATCCACTTTGGGGCTAAGGCTAAGCTTACTGTTGGGTTTCAGTGACATCTAAGCTTAGACCTACAGAGACATTGTGTATTTCGTGCTGCAATACTTAATGTAGGCTCATCAGCCCTGGCTTGAGACTCACAGCTCTGAACAAAGCCTGTGCCTATCTCAGGTGATACATACCTTTGGAATCGTATGTTTTCCACAAAGAAATATTAGGTCAGAAGCCAATATAGCTTTGTTAATACCTCACAATGGCAAATAGCTCAAGGAAACAAAATCCTGGATCCCCTGACACTGAACAAATGGATCATTGGGCTAGAAGGTAATGATGCTTTTTCTCATGAACCTAATTTTGAATTCTATGCAATTACACAGTTTTACTTGGCAAAAATAGAGCATGTCCTGTAAACTTAGACTAGCCTGTAGCCAAATGTTATAAAACTTTTCTGTGGAAAAGGAGATGGAAAGCTTTAGTCTGAGAAAGAATTTGATTCCAGGACTCAGGTAATCTTGAGGAACTTGCTGGATTGGCAAGAAATGCCTAGTGTGTAGGTGAGGAGAGGTTTTGTTTGCTCATCTGTAACCAGATAACCGTATTATGTGCAGCAATGGGTCTCTATAGGGCTAGGAATCTTTATTGGTAAAAACTTTGTTTCGAACATTTCTCTCAGGCTTGGGTAGCTGCATGCCTGCTAAGATGATTTGTGGACTTAAAATGTACTTTTAGGAATATTTCTTTCTACTTTAAATAGTTTCATTGAACATAAGAACAGGGAAAAAAAAAATAATAGAAAAAAAAATAGTGGAATACGTGGAAGAGGAGGCCTGGAAAGAATGGACAGCATCATATAATCTTTCAGTTGCCTATCTGTTCATGTGATTTGATTGGTACAAAAATTATTTGCCTGACATGCAGGTTCTAGCAGGGTCTTGATGACCACAGTATTTTATTTCAAAGGATGATAAGGTTAAGTTTATGTGTAAGTGCATTGTAAAGACTCGTGAGATTACCTTTTTAAAGGAGATGTTTTCAAGACTTGAATTTGAAATGGTCATAATACTGGATTCCAAAGATTTTTATGCATAAAATAACTGTAGTATCTGGCCTCACTGTTTTTCTGAAATTTATTTGGCTTGTCACTACTACAATTCTGAAGACTGAGAACACCTAAACTCCAGCATCTTTTTAAAGCATCAAGCATCCCCATGACTTCCTACTAATTTATTCCTTTGTGATGAAAGCTCTTCTTCTTTTTGATGAGAAGGATTTCATTTGTCATTCAATATTGGGAATATGTTGTACCTCTAGATGTTTAGCCTTTGACATCTAGAAGATCACTTATCTCAGTATGGGACACACAACGGAGTAGAGGAGAGAGATTCTTAAAGTTTCAAAGTAACTCTTAGAAAGGAAAATAAAATTTCACAGAAGGTGTGTTTTGATGTTGACTTCAATTTCCTTTACCAACCTTTTGATCCTCAGAAGATTAGTGACAACCAGAGATTTCTTTCTGATAAATGACAAAAACTAAAAAACAACACTTGCCAGAAACCAGTGCAATTGGGTAAGTTAATGTGGTATTGCAAAGAAAAAAAAGTCAAGCCAGAAAAGTCAGAAATCAGAATTTCTTATACATTTTGTCATAATTTAAGCTTTTTCTCTACTTTTATTACACAAGAAAACACATTTTAGAGGACAATTTCAATACAGCTAACACAATGATTTTGAAAGGAAAGCCTTTCTATTTTCTAATGATAACAATTTCATGCTGTATATCTAGAACACTGTCTTCAAGAGAAATCCCTAAGCACTCCCCGTAAAACAGTTTCATTTAGAACTCATTCTGTTTACTCAGACATGGCCTTGGGATATAATGAGTTTGGTATTTGAACAGTAGAAAGCAGCAATATGTTACATTTAGGGAAGAAGGGAGGAGTGACTTTTCCCCATGAAATTTCTAAGATCGTTTAAGTGGACAGAATGTAATTAATTACTAAACTGGAATTCAACCAAAGAACTGGAACTAACTATTTCTTGCTTGCCAAAACAAATAAAAAAGACAAACAGAACCACCGTGGTGTCTTTCATGACAACTGGTCAGGATTTGAAATTTAAATCACATTCAATTGATTTAGTGGCCAGAATTTAAAAGGCTAATCCCTACTGTTTGTTACTTTAGGTTTTTTTATTCTAAATATGATAGAAACCAGTTGCTTTCATGACCGTAACAGGCACGAATGCAATTGATCTCGGCTGCCTCAGAGAGCATCTTTGTCAACAGTCAGGGCTGCTACATTTCTGTCCAAAAAGTGATATTTTTTCTATGTTGTGCAGAGAATTCATTCTACAGCCTAGAAATCTGGGCTCAATACTAACAATAAAATTTTATCTCAAAAAATCCCTGTGCCAATCTTGGTTTTGTAACTGGCCATCAATTATTTGGCAGGTCCCTCCCTTCCCTTTTTAGTAGTGAATTGCTCTGATATGTTCCTAAGTTTGTTTCTTTTAAACAGATTTTTCAAGTCCTTTCCTTTGTAGTTCTAAGCATTGCTCTTCTGAGAATCTCATTGCTTTTTAACCAATACTAATGATTAATCCACAGCAATATAGTCTTTGTTGGTTTTACAAATTATTTTGAACATTTTTTTTATATGAGGTACAGGGCTTTCCTATCTGAAATTGCAATGCTTGCCTCTGTCAGAAATATAAGAGTGTTAAAGACCTGAAAATAGTGCCTTTAAGATTTGGAAATCCAATTACACTTGTGCTGGAATTGTCAGTGTGTGGGATGGGAGAAACTTTTGAGAAGGAGGTTGGATGGTGAAAGGCTGCGTTGGCTATTAGCAGAAAAGAAGTTTTGCGTGAAGATGACAAAAAATACAGAAAGTGTCTTGATTGGCAAAAATGTTACCATTTCTTTGAAGTAATGTGAAATACTAAAAGTATTCAGGAAAGAGTCATTTGTGAAGGTTAGAGTTTAAGAAAATTGTTCACTCATTTACCCTCATTTACTGTGACGGTGACTGAGCACTGGAAGAAGTTGCCAAGAGAGGCTGTGAGTCTCTCTCCTTGGAAATATTCTAAAGCTCTCTAGACACAGTCCTGAGCAACTGTTTCTAGGTGGCCCTGCTTCAACAGGGAGGCTGGACCAGATGACCTCAGAGGTCCCTTCCAACCTCAACCATTCTGTGATTCCACGATTCCTAGATCTGGTGATTCTAAGAATGATACTAATCAGTTGCCTTCTGGAAAGTATAGATTTCATAAATATGCACATACTCTTCAGCTTAGGGTTACTGACAGTTTTTGGTCTTTCATTGACTTCCAAGTGATGAAATAGAGGGGAGAGTAAGGAGAAATCTAAGGAATGAGCAATCTTTGACTAAATACAGCTCACATCTGGAAGTTAATTTAGTAGTCCTTTATTCTGTCCCTGCCATTGTTCTCCTGTGATCACAGCCAAATCCTTTAAATCCAACCACACTTCAGTTTCCCAAACTGTGAAACAGTTGAAGAGCCATGTAGTAACAATCTTATACATTCATACAATTTCAGATCAAATTAGGAATTTTAATTTCCGGTTAGGGGTGAATAATACCATTTAACCACTAATGGAAATTGCAGTGGAAGAACCAATCCTTTTCTCTGAAGGTTGTGTGTTGAAGGACTGTATTATGCACAATAACTTTTGAGAATATTTTGGGGGAGAGGTTTCTCTACGGATAGAAATCTACTATAAGCTTTACTTATAAAAGTAGGCGAATAACTAACAGCTACAGAATAAATTGTGAATTGAAATGTTAGAAAACTATGGGAATATATGCAAGGGTAGTGCTGTGTTTTTATAATGGTGTAATCAAGTAATGCTTTGGTGAACTTTAGGAGTTACAACACACTGTTGTAAATTAGACTAAGTGTGCTAAGGAAAGTTTAATATGTATTTAGTTGCTAATACCACAGAATCATAGAATTACAGAATAACAGAATGTTTGAGGTTGGAAGCGATCTCTGGAGGTCATCTGGTCCAACCTCCCCTGATTAGACAAGGTCACCCACAGCCAGTTGCTCAGAAATGTGTCCAGGCGGCTTTTGAATATTTCCAAGGAGGGAGACTCTACAACTTGTCTGGGCAACCTGTGCCAGTGCTCTGTCCCCCTCACAGTAAAAAAGTGTTTCCTGATGCTCAGATGGAATTTCCCGTGTTTCAGATTGTGCCCATTGCGTCTTGTCCTGTCACTGGGCACTACTGAAAAGAGCCTGGCTCCGTCCTCAATGTATCTTCCCTTCAGCTGTTTATGTATGTTAATAAAATCCCCCAGAACCTTCTCTTCTCTAGGCTGAATAGTCCGAGATCTCTAAGCCTTTCCTCATAGGAGAGATGCTTATGCTTCAGTCTCTTAATCATCCTCATGGTCCTTTGCTGGACTCCTTCCAGAAGCCCCGTGTCTCCAACATCAGCTATTTCAGTAGTATATTGTTTCCGAGTATACTAATCCTTATTCCAAGTATATTAACCCTTCACTCTTAATTGCCTATGTCAGTAATTTTCAAGATAATTTTGAATTAATGAATCCATGTGATCCTAAAACATAATCAGATTGTTAGAACAGGTGGTGTCGGTTTATCTACAACAAACCATGTCAACCAACTTAATATTTTTTTTGAAAGCATAACTGGTCTCCTGGAAATTCAAAGCATCAGACAGTAAGAACATATTCCAGTAGCTTTCCAATACTATCAAAGTTACACTGATCAAGATATTATTCTCTGAGCCCTCTTTTTTTCTTATGGAGCATCTGGTGGCCCTCCAGCTCTTTGGAGTCCTCCAGGCTTTGTTTATACAGGCATTCTCTGTAAATAATCCAGCATAATAGGGCAGGAAATCCCTCATAACAGTGGTAGGTACCAGAAAGACTCTATACAAAATGTCAGTTCTTACTTAAACAAATTTCTTCTTCTGTCTGAGAATGGTAATAAAATTCCCCATAGAATCCCTGCCAAATCTTTTTCGAGATTAAATATATAGCCCTGCGAAAAACTTATGGGAGGTATGTGTATAGTTGCAACTACTGTTTTTTTTAAGAATGTATGTGTTTACAGAAGAGTGCAATGAAACATTAAGTAAGTTTATAATAAATTGAAGTGTTTCAAAGCAATATGTTATGTCTCAGAAGTAGAGGGAAGTACCAGGCACCACATTTAAATACAGCAGGCAGCAAAAGGAGGACACCAGGTAAGTATATCAACAAGCTTGCTTATTTGTCTAGCTAGATTTATATAACTTTTGCTAAAACTAGGCTAAAAGGAAAGATCATTGTGATTTTGCTTTCAGCCGACAGTCTCCTGAATTCCTGGTTTCAGAAAATGTTGTCAGTTCACAGTCACTTTTTGTTAATCACAAGCCTACCTGACCTTCCTTAAACTTCAGTGACTATTATAGCAGTAAATGATTAGCTATTTTGAATTTTGTATTTTGATTGGTATGATTTTGCCTATGGTACAATCATGCTTTTCTGCAGTCAAACTAGTGAAATATATTTATTTCCATATGACTTCCATTGTAAAAGCTGCTGATAGATAATAGTGTCTGTCTCATTAAGGAAATACAGACCTTTGATTTCAGTTGCCTACTCTACTACTGTGCTAGAGAGACAGACTTTAAAAGGCAATACATACATTCAGTTCTTCACCTTGTTTGTTTTCATTTACCAAAGTCATCTGACCTACTGTTTACAGAAACAGTTGGAGGAGGGTATTTTCACCAAAACGTTGTATGGTGATAATGTCTTTTTTCTCTTTACATTTTACTCCTGTTAACACAATCTGCAGCTGTATATTGTTTCTAGTTTCAGGGTTTTTTTTTCACTAAGTACAGTAGTTTTTGTCTCTCTCTTTAGTGTGCTGTCAGACTGTTCCATTTAATACATACCCTCTGGATGGTTTCCCAGAAGAGCACTGCCTAAAATTATTGTTACAAATAACAATTCTGATGTAAACTTCCTGGCTCTTTCTGGTGACTAATAATGATGACGTTTCCTTATGCTATGTTGAACCCAAACTATTTAATTTATTTCATATATTTTAACCACGCATGTTTCTGAAGCCAGCAAATTAATTTGTTCCCTTCTTACAAACCTTCAGCATTTCACATCCAGCAACATCGAGATTGTTCTAGATACTTAGCATTTTTCTACCTTTAGTCTTTTTTTCTTATGTTTCTTTAAGTACTTGGCTCATTTCCACTCTTTAGTCAGGAGCTTGTTTGAAAACTACTTCATGGTTAAACTGCCTAAGGTTGTAATACCTTTCTGAAAGTACTTTCTTTTTCAACGCCATAGTACTGAGAAAGAGAAAAGGAGCAACACAGTAACCTAAAACTTTGATTCTGCATTTGGTATTATTCTTTGCAATTTTCCTGAATGAATTTTATAGAAGCAAATGTAATACATTCGATAAATCTTCTCTGTGTTATTCTTTAAATCTGGTTATGAAATATACAGTGGCATAAAAAAATTCCCTTTTTCCTTCAGTTCTAGTACGTTTTGCGTAATTTATACAGCATTCACTTCTGTTAATAGTGATGTTTCCTTTATTTGCTATCCATATCTTAGCTTTGTATCTGCTCTTTTCTGAGGTGCACATTTTGCTTAATATAGATCTTTTGTTGGATACAAGAACATTGCCTATTGACTACTGCCCTGAATAACCATTTGGAAGACCAAAATTTCTTCATCAGTTGTGCTATTGATTTACTGCCTGATCTGTAATGTGAAAACAATTTACATTACAAAATTCTCTAAAATACCTACATTATAATAATCAGGAAGGAAAAAAAAGACACACATAGTTTTCTTTATAGCTTTTATAGTATGCAAATTATGCAATACTGAATAAATAACAGTGTCAATAAAGTATTAATTTTGGAAATTTTGATTTTTCATTATTTATAAATACTCAATTCGAATTATTTGTATAGCTTATCTATCACAATACACTTCAGTGGTTTTGAGAATTTTGTATGAAAACAGATGACATGATAAAACAATTTTTCTAATAAATTTCTTAATATTCCCACACCTATTCAAACAGCCCTTTTATAAAAGGGCTTTGAATTTTGGATTAGGGCTGAAAATTTTGTAGGATGTAGCTGTAATTGCATCTGAAATGATGGTGTTTCTTTCAAGGGTTGACCAATTGTTTCCTTGTATGAGGATAGTGCCTTCTGGTATCGTGGATTCACCTTTAGTGCTTTATAACTGTCTGTAAAGACAGATTCTGAAAAGTAAGGAATGGACACCTGTGATTTTAAGTTGGATTTATTGTAACAGTCATTCCATGGAAAGCATAAAAATGCACTGATGGAAAACATACTGTTAAATTCATAGGGCTAGTTACTGAACGCATATTAATGTTTTGAGGACTGGATTAATAAAAGGTATGCTTTCCATCTGGACAGCTGTCATATCTCATGAACATGTCTTGATAACATTCATCTTTCCTGTTTTACCAGAAACAGATTTATGTCTCAAGGGAGCCAAGAAGTAGCTGTTCTTGAAACCCACCAAACTGTGCTTCCATAAAACCCGAACACTTTAATAAAGTTTGGTTGCAAATTTGTTGTCAGCTAAAAGGTTTATGAGATCTTTGGCTCTATAGCTTAGGTCTCTTCTTCCCTACTCCACTGAAAAAAGTGTGGATCAAAAATTACTAGAACTGAAATCAAAGGAACTCCAGAAGTAACATTTCCTCTTGTACTTGTTATTGTATAGCCACAGTATCTATGAACTACACTCATAGGCAAGAGGCCCTTCCTGTTAGATGCTATGCAAATAGCGAACAGAAAGATCATCCTGCTGTCTACAGTTTACGAAATACAGCTGCACTCTTTTCTTAACCCTCAAATTCTTGACAAATAGTGTCATGATACATCAAAGGTTAGGGCCATGAACACTGGGAAAGAATGGTGGGTTGCAGTAATAGGCATACAATAGAATAGTCCTGACAAGTCATATATTATGCCACCTACATAACCTACGTTAGAATTGTTGTACCTTTACTGTAGCTTGTATCATCTTTCCTTCCCTTCCTTTTTCTTTGCACATAGATTTAGTCTTACTATCAATGTTATCTTTCCCTTTAATACATGAAACAGAGGCCATAACTGACTTTATATATTTCTCTGAAGCTAAAAATATTAGAGGCCTCTCATAGCGCTGTCAGGCAACCTCACTCCAAATACACACAGTACCCTACAGAACTTTATCTTCCTCTGCTAAAGTAATATTACTAAATCTGAGCGATAAGTGTATTCCTTTTGAATAAAAAGACAATAGCAATCATGATGGGCTCATACTTTAACTCCCTCAGTGCAGCAGACAGGACTTCTCATTTTTCCATGCCATTTACAATTTCACTGTTGTGAGAAAAAATTTTGCAGGCTATGCTGAAGGGTAATCTCTATGGATTACTGACAAAGCATTGAATGTGGTGATGTCAGACATGTATGGCCTAGGTTGCTCAAGTTACTGCATAATCAGGCTGTTGCGTATCGGACCATCTAGACTTTTTTCTTCTCCTCAAAATTATCAAATATTTAATTCACGGTTTAGAAGTCCAGGATGTAGAAAATTAAGAAGTATTTAAATGTGGAAAGCTGAGCTCATGTGTTTCATGAAAGAGGGTTTTTTTCATTGTCAGGGGCCCTTTAAGACTTGAGGAAATATACTCGCTGTGTTGAGTTTTGGATATTGAGAAGTAGCACTGAGATGGGAAAGATGACCATATATCCTGTTCAGGATGAATCTTTTTTTCATCACTTTCTCTTTATTCTCCTAGATCTTCATGAACCCTGCTTCTCAAATAAGCTGTCTTTCATAAATTGTTTATACAGACACTGTATCTAAAAATCAATTTGACTCCCTAAACAGCTTTGGTTATGAAGATATTTATGTCTTAATATTTAGTTAGAGTCTGGAAAGTGGTAAACCATATGTAATATGCAAATAAACAAAGGATACATTGGCAGCCATAGGCAAAAATAAAAAAAATTGAAAAAAAGATATGAAATCCTTAGGTTTATTCACACATGTTTTGCAATGTTTCACGTTGATTTTTTTTTTTTGAACAAACAATATTCATTGCTATTTATATCTATTACCTCCTCTAGAACTGAGTCATCATGAGCAGTTATGGTAAAACTGTTGCATTAGCATTTGATAATTCTCTCATTATCTTAGATCATCAGTATTTTACAGATTGTGAGTCAGTGTAAGTTATCTTTTGGCAGACAGTACGCATTTGAGTTTTCCCAGAGGCTTTTAATTTTTGTAATTGCTGCTACTGTAGGAGAAGTCGACGCTCAGGGATGACTCTGGCTATAGAGTTTTTGCTGAAAGCCCTTCTTCTTAGCATGCTGTAGATGTTGAGACAAAACTTTGAGACAACAGGATACGTTATAACTGTCCATCTTAGAGTCGCTGCAGAGGTCTGGAAAACTATACTTTTTTTTCCCTCCTTGAGCCTGTCGTGTCTTAGGTAGTCAAGCACACTGTTGTGGAAAAAAAGCTATGAGAAAGCAAATTGTGCTTATCTGTAAGCACTGTGCTCAGCAGGACTGCTCTTGGTAGCAGCGATACAGCTCATGTGAGGCTCTGGCCCATCAGTGGTGCAGGATCTAGGGATCAGACAGTTTGACACTAGAGGAATGGACCAGATGTGTATCAAAAGGGGAGGTATGTGGGTGCTTTGACTGTGTTTGGGAAGAGGAGAGTGAGTGTGAAGATATGGAAATTTGCATGGGAAATCAGAAAGGATGTAGGAATTGAGGACCTGGAAAAGGGAGGCGCTACTGAGGAAGTTAGGGAGCTGTGTAGGAGGATATTGGACACAAACTCAGGAGGACATTTTGAATCAGTCAGAGGACATACTAATTTGAGAATAAATAAGACCAATGAATGGTAAATATGAAAGGTCATATGAAAATAAAATTGCCTATTAATTTAAATGGAAATATGTATTCCATAAGGATCAGTATATATTTAAACACCAGCAATAGTCATTCTCTTTCTTTGGCTGGATGGAGATTTAATTGTTTTACAGAGAATGAAACAACTTTGAAGAAGAGAGTCAGGATTAAATTTTACCCCATTTGTCAATCTGATAGATTATGGATATTGAAGTTTTACTCCGTATTCTATTTTCTCTTCTGATCATGACCCCTTTTCTTGTTCTGGGGAGCTTCTGACCCTGCACTGAGTGAGTTTGTTAAAGTGAACAAAACGTAACTTGATGAAGGCTATTTTTTTCATAGCCTGGTGGGTTGGATCAGATCAATAAAAGTCCTGGTGAGTGCCAGAGTCACTTCAAAGAAAGGTTCAGGAGTATGCAAATAGAAAAATGATGTAGGAAGGAAGAAGAACAAGCAGCAGAAAATGGTGAACTGTTAGATTAGCTGAGACCTTAAATAGAATTTTACTCTGGGAGAAACTATAGAATTGTTTATAGTTCAGTGTTATAATCCATTGACAGATAACTTTATAACCAGAATTTGATTAAAATCCATGCTGTGGATCACAAGAAAAGAAAAGAAGAAATAGCTGCATTTCACTTTCCTTCATCCTCGATAAATCTTAACCACAGACAACTTACAATGTTTACTTTGTATTTAATATAGAACTAACTTAAAACACTGAAATAAACCTGTTGTCCTGATAATATTTATCAAGTTTCTCCTTGCCTTTCGCTCAATATCAGACATATAATCATCGCCCTGGTGCTCTCACTGACTTTCCAGAACATTACATTTTTTTGCTGCATAAATCAGGTGGGATTTATAGATGCTAGCATCTATTTGGCTCCCACAATTGAATGCTCATGTTCTTTCCAGTGGAGGCTTCATCTGAGCAATACTGCAGACCAGCCCTTTAAGTGCTCTGGTCAGTAAGATGAATCTACCTGTGCTTCCTCACAAAGTAAAGCTGACACTCATGTAACGTATCACAGGGGAAGACAGATTGATTGGCTCTGTGATTGTCCAAGAAATCTTACTGCTAGTCCTTGTTCATCCTGTGGTCTTGTTGCTAATATTGGAGTATTTACTTCAGGTGTGTGGACACATTATTGGTAGCCTCTTGAAGAAAAGGTGTTGTAGAAAGAGAGGAAGGGGAGTTCAATCTGGAGCAAAACAATAATATTCCACACTAAGTCTGGAAGCTGACTTGTTTTCCATAGCAGCTGGGGGGAACTGTGACCACTTGGGCTTGTTTTGCCTGGACTTTCTTTGTATAGTGTTCTTTTTCAACTTGTAATGGTCCAAAATGGTCAAAATGGTCCTATTTTATGGTCCAAAAGAATTATAAGGAAAGTCAGCAACATTTTTTCAACTTCTTTCTATCATAGACTCAATTTTAGGAAAGATTAAAGGGATAGTTTCTGGTGCTGTGTAATACCTGCAAAAGGCCTTCACTGATATCTCATCCATAATATGAGAAAAAAATCCTTTTTGCTTTTTGAGGTGATGCCTAAATGCTGTCTCTCCTTGATCTACTTTAAAAAATTTTAGGAATCATACTGACTGGCACTGATAGAAACATGGAAACATGGAAAAGAAAGGGTTGCTTATGAGTAGACTGTATATCATCCTAACAATGTGGCTTGGGAGGTTTAATATAATTGCTGATTATTTTAATCTATTAAAAAAGTGGATTAGTATATTATATGCAGGCAAAATAGATGAAACAGTGGGACACTTTTCAATTAGTAGCTTTTTTATGTCAAAATATGTGATTTTTTCTTTGATTCTCATAATTCCTGCTGAGACAGAGATAATATCACATTTTGGAAGACTTTAATAGCAGTCCTTCACTTTCTTTCTTTGCACATAAATGAAAAGTAAATAGGAAATATATCTTGTTTATACAGAGGTAATTTAAAATTGTCTCCTAATTGAGCTTCTCATATTGTACTTTGAGTTTTCATTTATACCTATGGTGGTTTTAGCAAAATCATTCATGTTTGAATGAAAATGTAACTATTAAGAGAGGATGTAAGAAAGAAAATATAAAAAAAAATCCTTAGAATAAGAGCTCTTGACATCTGTAACTTCAAGTTAACATAGCTTTATCACATAAAAATAAATCTTCTCTTCAGTTTTTAATTAAAGGATTTGTGATTTAATGATATAAACTAAATATCTAAAACTATTTTTAATAACATTATGTATTAAGTGCTATAAAAAGCACTATTATTATATTTTTTCATTCATTGTTAAGTACATTTAATCTATCTCTACATTTATTTAGTTGAAACTTATTCAAAGTAGTATTTCCAGGAGGAAAAAAAAAGAAAGATATTCAATGGTCATACCTCCCATCCTTCAGCGTTACTTTGATCTTCTTGGCTTTGTCTTCATGGATCAATATGTGATTTATGCATAAAAAACTTAATGCAAATACTTTCTTTCCGATTACATAGTGTGATCAGAATTGTTTCTGAATCACCACTATATAATGACTACAAAAGAAGTTCTGTGAGTACTTAAATTGTCAAACAGTTTTGACTTCTCTAATTCAGTCATTAGAGACTTGCATTTGTAGCAATTTTAAAAGACTTTTTAGAAAATGTTTTTAGAATTCTAACGTATTCTTAGGATTCTCTTTCCACTTCTGCACTCAGTAAATTTTTTCCATTAACTCTGACTAGCCAAAAGTTAGAACAGAGTAAGGTTGTGTACAGAAAGTTTTTCTTAATGAAATCACTCTTTATATGAAAAAATCGTGGCCTGTTTTATCAATTTTTCTCACAGTAGGGCAACAAAAAGGGAAAGTGATATCTTCATATAAAAAGATTTAAAGATTAAATTATACAGGCAGAGGCATATTTACACGTGTGAGCTGCATAAATACACATAAGCCTACAGTAATGGAAGCCCTGTGCTAAATAGGAACCCATTTCCTGTATCTTTTGAGTGACACATGGCCAGTTACTTACTAGTCTCTATCACCTCATTAAACTAAGTTTGACAAGTATGACATAGCTCTTAGTTCTTTCAAAATAAATAAACTTTCTTTCTGTACAAAACACAATAGCAGAATTTCAAATAAATTTTATTTCCTCAATTTCCATATGGCTAGTGTCATGGTGACTCCTGTCCCCAAAGTACAATTTTCAAAGTAATTCATTTTTAAATATCTATTTGTTAAAATTTCAAAATATGATATGGTTATAGTTAGGATGGAAAGAAACTAAGGACAGGGTTTTTTTAAAGTCTTAATTCACTTTCCTTTTCACTTGCATTTTTGATGGTTATTATGAGCACAGATTGATACTTAGCTCAAAGGTAGGATTTCTTACCATAAGAAATGGTAGGGGTCATAAAAAGATACTAAATTTTGCTTTGCTCCAACTAAAGTAGCACATAAGAAACACTCAGCATGTAATCTATTTTCTTGAATGCTGCATGTAGGGAAATGTATCAATGTTATGTGTATAACCATTAAACCTTAGCTTTCCCTTAGGGCCTGATTCCAATACTTTATTCATGCAGAGTTTTAAGTAACTTGCACAATATTCATTTCAGTGTTATAAGGAATAGATTATGCTTTAGCCTACTGCTACTTTTTTTTTTTTAATAACAAAGCTAACAAATATTTCTTTCGTAATGGACTCTGGTAATGTACTATTGAACTCAGTTTAAGCTGCCATGAAAACTGAAATACTGAGTCAAGAAATGACGGAGAAGTTGATTGGAAAAAAAAATTCCCATGAAATTATTTTAAGGTAGATATGCATATGTATGTATGTGTTTAAGTAAAAGTATGATGGCTGTTTACTATTCAGAAATAAGAAATATACTGTAGCAGTTCAGCAGTACTAGAAATAAAAAGTAGCCATTTCCCAAAGCATGGTGAATCAACAATGTGGAACATTTTGTAGGAAAGCAGGATGCCAAATGTATAATTCAAGGACCACGAAGTAAAATAGAACATTACAGAATGTAATTTCTGTAAACCCCATCATAATTAATGCTGTACAGCAGTGATAAAACTGCAGTTTTCATTAACCCTTCTTATCCACACGACCAGAAGCATTTACAGTTAAAACTCCCATGTATTTACTCAGAAAAATTATTCTGAACTTCTCAACAAACAATCCTTTTGTTTACCTGTGCTCATAGCCTTCAGAGATTTACCACTAGCACTGGTATTTTCTTACTCTCACAAGTTGTATCTCAGTACCTGTATCAGTCACCTTGGCCTTTTGTATTGGAGTCCCTTATTGCTCTTTTTTGCAAGAACTCCTCTCGATCCTTCATGGGACAGAGATTTCTTCTCTCTCCCCAGCTTTCTGTTTGGCTTGTACTTTCCTATCTGCTTCCAGCTTTGGTCAGACGGTAGTACATACCAGTAGGGCTTTCATGATGACTCTCAAAGTCCTTTTCTCTAACAGGAGAAGCCAGCAGGCAGCTTCATGATGTTGTTGGCCTTTTCAAAACTTTTAAGTTCCTTCTGGCTAATGTGTTTGATGGGGAATATGTAGCTTACCTTTCTATGTTCTTCATTTCGGCATCATCTAAGTAAAGTGTTGCCTATACAGAAATGTCCTAAGGAAAATAAAAGTTTGAGCTCTACTTGGAAAGACTCCTCCCCAGCTCCCTTTCAGGGAACTTGTGCAGATGCCTCAGTCCCTTTCCACTTCCTTTCTTCCTTTACAGGTATCAGATGCTTACCCAGTTCACTTCTTCATTTAAGGTAATTTAACTTCAGGTTGGCTAGATTGCCATCATAAAAAAGTAGAAAAAGTTTCCCTGAGCTACCTTTAACTTAGTTATCGTGGGCACCAGTGGCTTGGCAGCACAGTATTGGCTATTTCACCCTGTCAGGGAGATAGAATGTTAAAATTTGAATTGCAGTAGAACATGCAGGGATAATTTCTTTAACAGTCAAGAGGAGACAAACTGTCCAAAACCAGAGTATTTGGTATCTAAATAATAATTAATGCAAAAAACAGTCCTCAGAGTATTGCTAAAAGTCAAACAGCTTTTTGTCTACCTGGATTTCACATGCAGCTGGATCAATGAAATATTCAATTAGACCAGTGAATTGTGTAACTGAATCAGAAAAATAGGTAGGTTCTCAAATATTAAAATAAGCAACTCACAGAAGTATATTGGTTGGTTAGTGAAATATGTAGCTTGATCAGTAAATCATATAATATAATTAGATGACTAAAACATATAATAGAATCAGGAAGAAAAAATGATTCATTTGTAAAGTATCCTTGATATTTAAGGAAATACAAACATAAAATTGTCACTTCAAAAGCTCTGGTGCATTGTTTTGTAATAATTTCAAAGACCATTTGTAATGTCATGGGCATGTTAGGATTGAATTGAACTGTCGGTCTAAGAAGACTATGTAGAAAACAGCAAAGGCTATGAAATAGCAGCAAAAAAAAATTATTTCTGTTAATAAAAAAAAATTTGTCTTTTGTGTCCTATTTCTGTATACAAGATTTTCAAGGTCCAATGAAATCAAAAGTGCAGCAGACTAAGGAAGTAATTTAACAAAACTGGTAGGAATTGTCCTGTATTCCAGGAAAGTCTTCGAAAGCCAAACTATCAGCTTAATTTATCTCTACTTAATTTTTTTTTTTCTTTTTTTTTCAGACATTTTTTCTTTATTTTTGATAAACATGGTTCTAGGCACAAGGGTTTTTGTTTTCCATCTTCTGTTCCCTTGATCTATTCAAACTGACTGTAATGAAGTTAATATTTCTTTACTTTTTTGCAATTCCCGTGAAGGTCAGCAAAGGGAACTTGAAAGTATAGAGATACATGAACAAAAGCTTATAGCACATAGTAATAATGGAAAAAGTTGTCTAAATAAATTCTTTTTCTCAGTTCTGCTTTGCCTTTTGACCTTTGCAACAGAAAATCATCTCTGCCCAAAAGTACGTGCATTGTAAAAAGATAATAGGGCACTAAAAAGCATGTTACTTGTCGAGTATCATACCTCAGGTCATGAGCACAGCTGGGAATGAAACTCTGCTCCCCTGAGGAGCACCAAATCACCTATTAGGGGATATGATAATGGAAACAAAGTATGTTTTCATGGGGAATGTAAATTTGGCTAGATTACATAAGAATTCATTTTTGGTTAGAAACAGGTAAAGGATGGTCTGACCCAGGTTTAGTGGAGGGGAAAGAACTCTCAAAGAGATTTCAGGAACGTTAGAAGTTCAGCTTAGGAGAGACCAATGGGGTTTTGATGGGAAAGATAAGTAAGGACTTGTGAAGTTTCCCAGACCTGTAGCTTCTCTCCTGTAAGTCTCTGTTCTCTCCTCTTTAACTGGATATCCTACCCCTCTGTTGCTGCTCTACGTAACTTCCATGTTAATCCTTAACCCAAAACGCTCAGTCTCTTTTGGCAGTGTTTCCTATCTACTTCAAACACCTTTTACAGGAAGTAAGCCTTCTTTCCTCATGTTGACCCGTTTCAGCTCCTTGCATTCCATAGCCTGCTGAGATGGGAAAGGGAGAACACTCCGGATTATGACTTCTTTCTGCTTCTGAAGGAGTTGTACATGGTAGAGACTGTCAGCTCTCCCTGGGATGGAAAGGGAAGGAGCAGTGGTAGCTGCTCTTCAAAGTGATTAGTCAAAACTGTGAGAGAGAAAGTATTACATTTCATACTCTTGGCCTTTTTCTTTTCCTGACACTAGTGTTAATTACAGTTTTACAATTTTGCCTCTGTAGTTTCACTAATGTAGGGTTCCCCTCCAATACATTTTCTAGACATAAGAGACTCTTGAAATGTTTAACAGACTTAGAAACTTCACTACTAGAAAAAAACTTTCAAAAAAAATTGAGTCACAACATTTTCATTTTAAAATACTGTCAAAAGAAACACAGTTCAACATATTTTCCAAAATATATAAATATTTTATAGCAGTCTTTGAACTTATGAACCAGGGAAACATCTTTTAATAATGTGAGAGTGGCTATGGCCCTATAATGGCATGTACATCTCTTACTGACGGATAGCTTTGTAGCCTGATTTGCCCATTGTCAAAATTGCTTAAATAAAAGCAGCATTTTTCTAGACTGGAATACTGTCACCCAACAGAAACTCGCCTTGGCAGTCTGCCATCTCCTTTCCTCCCCCTTACTGTAGTGACACACAATTTCTTTGAAGAAAACAGGCCTCACAGTTAGGTTTCAATATCACTAGCTCTAATTATTTGTCTTTTTTACATCTATCCCTATGCAACACTAAATTGCTGCCCTCATTGCAAGCAGGAATTTGTTAGATATAACCTTTACATCTTTTTCAGTAAACAGAAAGAATGATCTAAGAATAATTCAGAACTATATTGTTAATGAGCTGGAAATGTCTTGCTTAAGAAATAAAAATAAATCATGCCCTTTGATTTTCAACTAAATTGTATAGCTTCAAAGGTCCTTTGTAGGTGTAAAAAAAATACTACTCTTCCAGAAAGAAGCTGCAAAATTGCCATTCTTCTCTTTTTTCCATGATACCATGCAATAGTGCTAAAGATTATTATGTTAACAGTAACTATTGTTTATAAACATGTCACCCATGTACCGGTATTACTAGTATTTATTTTATAGGCACTTCGAATTTGTAAGCAATAATTTTTCAAAACAGTCAATCAGTGTAAAACAGAAATATTTTGTGTTTTATTTTAAACAATTCCATTGTTTTCAATATATAATAATGAGTTATATTTACTATTTCCCCAAGGAAAAAAAAAAAAAGAGTGGAAAATAAGTCTATAAAATACAACAGTCTAATTTTGATGTCTAAACAGATACAAAATGCCCTCAACTGAACTATTAGTTAGCATGTACATGTCAAAATACAGCATATGTGTTTATGTATATGTGTCATAAATTTCATAACATACTTCCGTCTTCCAGTCACCCCAACTGATTCCTGGTCTGTGCTGCTTCTATTTATCCAGTGTTTCCTATCCTATCCATGTATGATACAAGGAAGACAAATAAGATTTGGCTTACTCAGTTTGTTTCAAATACAGAAAGATTTGAAGTAATAAATGTTCCTAAAGTAGTGCTTTTCAGCCTCTCTAGCATCAACCTCTTCATTCCGAAAGAGAGCAACTGCCTCCTGCCACAGCTGCTGGTTTTTGCTGCATTCATGGTTCTTAGGGCCATACCCCAGAGGTGCTTCTAGATTGAGGAGGTCAGTTCAAAAGGTTAATTTCACTTTTAAGTTTACCACTGTTCTCAGTAAGGCTAGTCCCTGTGCCGTCTGCTTTCTTAAGACTTCAGTTCTGCAGTGCTAGTACGGCCTATAACAGTTTGGTCTTGCCGATTCATGTTTATTCTTCATAATACAATAATGCTTTTGCTGAAGGCGTTAGCTAGCGAGATTATGATCACTGAAGGAAGGTTTTAATCTCTGCAAGAACACCCCAGAACTCTTTACTCACCCTTCCATGATACACTTCAATAACAGAACATTGACTTTCTTTGTCAAGCTACTTTGACGAGCTACTACATGCCCGTCTAAGCTATCAAGCTGATCTCAGTACTGATTGTCTCTCCAAAAGCCATTTAGGATAACCATGCTAGTTTTTGCAGCATTTTACGACTCTCAGTTTCTCTCATAAATCCTAAAAAATGTAGGACAGACACGTCAGTCTGGCACTTGTAACCTTGCATGTTAATGTGAGGCACTAAAACCAGCAGAAGGTGCCCCAACTTCAAGACTCCTGTTCTGCAATGGATCACAAAAGACTAATTCACCAAAGTGAGTTAGGAAGAGAAAGTTTGACACAATCTGACCTTACCTTTTTTTTTTTTTCTTAAGAAAGCAGAAGCACAATGAAACTGATAGTCTCTTTTCATTTTTCCCAATTATAATAAAAACTTTTCTTAAAAGATTTAGTCTTTGGTCCACTCAGTTGTGTTTTTTATTCAAAAGCATCTGTTCCAGCTGTCAGATGAAAGTCTGTTAAAATAATTGCCTAGTATGAACACAATATCAGTTTTAGACCTTTTTTTTTTGAGATGAGGAGGAAATAAGAATTCTTTTGTTATTTCTGATTTCTTTGTGACTGAGCATAAACTCTGAAGTGTTCAGTTGACCTTGAAGAAAAGAACATACTAGGCATTTATTTTTGCCTTGTGGCTATCACCTATTGTGCTTTCTAAATGTTACCAAGTACTTCATTACCAACTTTTAACTTAACTGGGATGTCTTTGCATATTCAATTTATATGTTTTCAAAAATATGACTTAACGTCTACTATTTTTTGCTGCTACTTGCTAATGATAAGTGTTTTCCTTTCCTTGCAGAGAGAAAGAGAACAATGATGCTAGGTGAGACAAAATATAGTTGTTATCCTCTGCTATTGTTCATCCAAGCATCAAAGTGCACTATAGTAGAAAATCAATTTGAATAGTTTGATATATGTTCAGTACTTTATTCCAACTCCTTTTTCTTTTTTCTTTTCT
>VYXH01000037.1:202122-218312 GCA_013397275.1 Burhinus bistriatus | reverse complement strand
TTTTTTTTTTTTTTTTTTTTTTTTTTTTTTTTTTTTTCCTCCTGAATTCTATCATCTCTCTTATGCTGGCAAGGTGTTGTTAGTTCCTCAAATAAATTTAGACAATAATATAACATTCAGCAGCACTTGTCTTTGTATTAGTTCCAAACAGAATTTTGTATTTCATGTACTATCAATAATTCCCAATGATACAGACTTTTTCTAGTATCTCATCATAGTTTACAGATATTAATTTCCCTTTGTAATAAATTTGCAAGATGATGTACATCAATATTTGAATGACTTATTAAGCAAATACAAGAGACAAAATGTTACAGCTTCTGATTTTCTTATTTCAATTCCAGCCATATGTATTTTGCTTTATCAGGTAGTTTGTTGTCCAGTTTTACCAACATTACTTAGGAAATCAATGGTGGAATCACATCTGGATAATTGGGTTATTTTTAAAAATTGCTTTAAATGTAAATTTAAATTTAATTTTAAAAATGAGTTCATACTTTCTCTTGGAATGAAGATTTTGGTTTTTAAGGCAATCAACAGTTTGATTTTATTTTAGTAGCAAAATTAATTCTAGTTAGAATGTCAAATTTCTTCAGATTAATGGAGATAAAATATTGAAATAATCTCTGACTTTGGAAAGTATATTTACCATTTGATTAAAGCAAATTTAATTACTTGAGAGTATAATGAATGAAATGACTGAGAATTGGGAGTTTTCACATACTACTACCCAAGTGACATTTTACATAGATTGTTAAGGGGTGAGGATGAATACAACACAGTGTTCTTAGATCTTACAATTACTACAAGTTCCTGAATTTTTGAAAGCATATTCCAGAAGATACAAATATGGGTAGGAGTTATGCTTACTAAATGTCTTGGTCTGCGGTAAAACAGAACCAATTTTCTGTTCAGTAACTTTACTTTGCAGCTAGGCCTCTTCTAGCTGCTGAAATTACCAGCATGTTGTGCAGAAAGTGTTCACTCTCAGAGTGGTAAGATCGATGTTTATAGTTGATGCCAAGGAATGGGATGCAGAAGAGGCTCTTGCTTACACTTATTGCTACAACACCCAAGGCCAGACAACTTTGTCATTTGCCCCGTTGGAGGGTCAGAAGAGGAAAAGCATGGAAGGGTCACACCTGTGGGGAGGAGCAGACAGGAAAGGTAACCCAAAACTGACCAACAGGGTATTCCATCCCATCTGCTGTATGCTCAGTATAAAAGCTGAGGGATCAAAGGGTCAGCCCTCTTTCTTCAATGGCCGTCATCTGAGGAGGACTCTGTCTGTTCGTCTTCGTTTGATCCCGGTCCGTGTATTCCTGAATCCAGATCTGGAATCCAGTTTCCGTCCATTACTGCGTCCAGTCTGGGACTTCCCCAGTGCCTGTCAGTGATGTGATCATCATCCTGGGAGCTTGATCAGTTTTGTATATATGTCATTATTTCCTTTTTATTATTTTATTATTAATATTTTCATTAAAGTAGTTTAGTTCCTTCTAAACTCATAAGTCTCTCTCTCTCCCTCCTCTCCTTGAAGCCATCTGTCATTCATTTCAGTGGCCAGTCAGGCCTAAACCACTACACTAAATTAAGAGTTGTTGTTATGTAGATAGACATTATTGTCACTTACAAATTTCAATCTTACTTTACTTTCTGCAATTTTTAGGTATAAATGTATGTATATGGTTTTTACAAGAAAAATTAAGGCAATTACTTTAAAACTGTTAATCTGAAGAAGAGCTTTCAGTTCTGTATGTTCAGATGCTTTCCTGAAACCTGTGGTCTTACTGATGGAGAAAAAAGCATCTTCTGTCAGTTTATATGTACTGGGACTTTGGAAAAATAAGTTTTCTTTTAAATGCAGATATTTCTTACTACTTTTTTGAACACATCTATTCCTTCTGGAATTTCATGATTCCTATTTCATATTCTGATTTATCCACTTTCTTTTCTTCGTGGCTATAAAACCTGTTTTATGATAATTACTTTCACCCTTAGAAAGTGCTAGTTACATTATTATCATATTAGCTGTCTGTGAGGTAGGCAAGTATTTTATGGCTTCTTTTACATCTTTGGCTTTCTTTTATCTGTTATCCTGAATGTGAGCCATTTTTCTATGAAGGAAACCATTCCAAAATCTTTTATATTCTTCTTTTGTTTAATATGAAAGTATCTCTAGGCTATGTAGTGTCCAACACATGCTTATTTATATTTTAGGATTGATATATGTATAAATTAATATAAATTATACATTTTCACTTGTAAAAAAAGATCAGTTACTAGATTTGGTAAGAAATGGAAACTATGAAAACTTTCATCGATCAAGAGAATGGAAATAAAGTTATCAGATGGCATGCAAAATAGTATCTGTTGTAAGGAAAAGTATAAACTATCCCTACATTTTGCATGGGTTTACAGTGGCTATACTAATACAAGGTAGTGATCTAGATGCCAGTGAGGAGAGCTCGGATAATGTCTCTTCTGGTGCTGTAAAGAAAACAGAGTATTAGTCTGCATAGAAACAAGGAGAAGAACAATGTGGACCATATTAAAAAGACAAGCAAATCAACACTATATTTTCATAGGACATAATATATGCTGTACCAATTTACATTGTAAATTTACATTTAAAATACTTTATCATCACAAAGAATTTGGGAAATTGTAACAAAAATGGCCAATGGTATTGAAAAACTGTTGCAGTACGAAGACAAAGGATTTAACCTAGAAAAGTGAAGAATGAAAACAGAATGTTAACTACATAAAATAATGAATTGCCGAAAAGATGAACTTAGATAACCTGTTTTTCTTAAAATATGACACAAAAGGGTGTTCAATTAAAATAGAGGGTGATAAATTCAAAAGTGATGGAAATAAATACTTTGTCTGGCAGTTCATGATTGCAGTATTTAAGCTGCTAGCACAAGAATGTGAAAATTATTAACTACCATATTTTAATTTTTAAACTATGCTTGTTTTACTGGAGATCAGCAGGGAAAATTTTTCCCCCCATTTTCCTCTATGGCTTGCCTCCCTACTCCCCAAAATTTGTTGTACTTTGATTACTGAACTGGAGGAACCTCCTGCCTGATTAAACGTGGCTGTACTTGTTTTCCTATTATTGCTTATGTTTATTCTTCTTTTTCTGGAGATATTAGCTGGTGAGGTTTTTCTTACTGATTTCTGAGCCGAGTATTTTGATTTTGCTCAAAACTTTCTGCATAAGAGTTCAGTTGCAGTTTATCTTATTACTCCAGTACAGTAAAATGTTTGTGTGAGAACTTTTAGCAACGTTCATCAATGTAAAAATCCCCCTATCTTTCTTTGGCTGGCTTTCTTTATGAGGTTTCCCCCCCACTGCAATGGAAATCATATAGAACCCAGTCTGAGAACAAAATTATTCAGACCTCTTAGCTAGTATTAACATCTGCTATTTAATGGAGCTGATATGTAGGGTTTGATAATTTAAGTGTTTTCATATAAGTATTTCTATGTGTTGCCTAAACATCAGCTGTAATCAGTGAAAGTCTAATCATTGCAACTGGGGAGACCGAGAATGATTCAGCTCACCTTAAACTGCAGTGCACAAAGTGTTATTCAGATGCCAGAGATGTCCCAGGGGATCTTGCCTTGCCAAAAAGGAAAGGAATAGATATTTTGTAAGTCTTCTGTCACGTCTATCAATCCCACGTGGATGCATTAGATACCACAGGGCCCTGGTGACATTGACGGGTCTCCACAGAAGGTAAGATATCTATCACACATGTAGCTACCTACATGTAAGAGCGCAAAGCTGAACCTAAATCCCATCCTAACTTTTTTTCTTGAGGTGCCATGCCCTGTGAACATGATACTACACCTGAAAGGAGAAGAAGGGTGAAGGGTGAGAAAAGGGGTTGGGACAAAGTTTTTGCTGCTATTGGAAACATGGAGGTGCTACTTATAATATTTTGGGTACTGCCTTTACTTGTACAGGATAGTAAAGAATGGAGACAACTGAGTTGTGTTTAACTGACATAGATAAGTCATCTCCTCTAAGGAAATGAAACCAAAATAGAAGCCAAAAAAACAACTCTCTTCTTTTTTCTTGAGCAATGAAAATGTACGACAAACAAACGCTACAGACACAGGGTAGATTCTACTCCTGTATTGCAGTTTAAGTAAGCATTCTGATACAGAGGTCTTCTGTGAAACGTGCTGATTTATTTTTTTTTAAAAAATTAACAGCTGTTCATTTGTGTATTTCTTGAGAGGCTTCTGTTATGAAGGGAAGACTATCTGGACTTTCCCAGGAAATGGGCCTGGGGGTATAGGCATTATCAAAGAACTTAGTAATATTCAAGAAATGTACAACTGCTTTCTATAAATTTCATAATTATGAATTCAGAAAGATACATTGCATTAAAGTTTGTCCTGCAGTACCATTATGAGTTTGATTCACTTCTCAGAAATCCAATAGACTTCATTTTCTACTTTATGATACATGAATACCTATGTGAAATGCTGAAAACAGTACAAAGACACTTGTCCAAAATAGTCAGATATAATTGTCAGTGCCTTCATAATTGATACTAATAATTGCTGATAGTCAGTTTTATCAAGTGTGTCATAAAACAGAAATGAAAATTTGTAAATATTACTCTTCAATATCTCAGTTTTCTTTAGCTGGAAAATAGTGTAGGTACAGACGAAATCTAAATTATTTAATTAACATCATGAAATAACTAATTTGGAAGAAACAAACTGAATTTCAGGTGCCCCTTGGCAGAAAGTCGTCTTTTTCTGTGGAAGTTTGAATAAGATGTAAAGCAATTTTTAACACTTGAACAGGTTTCACACAGCAAAAATGTATTTGTCTCAGCCAAAGACTCCTGGAGCAAGTAGAATTCAGTGTGGTGGGGTTGCTGTGGGTTGAAGAACAGCAGGTGCCAATTGCTACCATGACAGTGCATTGGCAGCAATACCACACCAACTGAGACTTCCTGGTTCCCATCCATGAGCTGGTTCATTAATTGGAGAGCCAAGGAGTGATCAGCAAGGCTCTCTCACCCTTTAATAACCCTATATGACCAGTATGAAAGTCTGATGCAACGTGGAGGTTATCAGCGGAGCATTGTGGTCTGAACAAAGTCACACCACCACTGACGGCTGCTGTACCAGTCATGTTAGAACTCCAATATGAACTGGAGTCCAAGGCATCCAGATAGTTTGTCATGACTGATAACACTAATGCATTTTTCTCAATTTCTTTGGCAACAAAATGCAGGCCACAGTTTGCCTCCATGTGGAGGGATATTCAATACACTTGGAATGTGTACCTCAGGGGTGGAAGCATAGTCCTACCATTTGTCATGGAATGATCCAGACTGCACCAGAACAGGGTGATGCCCCTGAACATCTGCAATACATCAGTGATGTAATCATGTGGGACAGCAAAGCAGAACAAACGTTTGTGAAGAAAAAGAATAATTCAGATCATTCTAAAAGCAAGGTCAAAGGACTTAGATAAGAGATCCAGTTCTTGGGAGTCAAATGGCAGCTTGTGACCCCTCTCTATGGACTGACTGGAGAGAAGAACTACTTGAGTATGTCCCTGAGCCTTTGATCAGATCAAACAGAAGATAGCTTGAGTGGTAGCCCTTGGACTCATCAGTACAGGACCAGCTGTGCAAAATATGCTCTACACTGCAGCTGGGGAGCATGACCTCACCTGGAGCCTCCGGCACACCAGGAGAAACCTGAGGTCAACTTCTAGGATTTTGAAGCCAGGACACCTAGACTGAAAAAGAGATACTATCAGAATATAAGGGAAGTCAGGCCATTTCAGAAGTTGTTGGTACAGAAGCACAGCTCCTCTTGGCACCACAATCGCCTGTGCTGGACTGGATGTTCAAAGGAAATGTCACGTCTACACATCATGCAACAGATGTTATGTAGAATAAGTGGGTAGATCATGCAATGGGCTCAAATGGGAACCTCAGCCACCCAGGAATCCTGGAAGAGATCATGGACTGGCTAGAAAGTAAAGATTTTGGAGCATCACCTGAGGAGTGACTTGTACCCAGGAGGCACCATCATATAATGTTATCAGAAGATGAAAGGCATTATGCTCCATATACTGACAGATCCTGTCATATTGTAGGAAACCATTGGAAGTGGAAAGCTGCTGTGTGCAGTCCCACACAACAAGTCGTTGAAGCTGTTGAAGGAGAAGGCGAGTCAAGTCAGTCTGCAGAAGTGAAAGCCATCTAGCTGGCTCTGGAGATTGCTGAACGAGGAAAGTGACCAGTACTCCATCTCGATACTGACTCATGGGTAGTGGCACACACCCTGTGGGTGTGGCTACAGCAGTGGGAAGAGATCACCTGGCAGCCCAGAAGTAAACCCATCTGTGTTGCCACACTGTGGCAAGAGATTGCGGCCTGGGTAGAAAACATTGCTGTAAAGGTGTCACACAGACACTCACTGTGCCCAAAAAACACGCCACTGTAGAACCTCAAAACAACAAACAGGTAGACCAGACTGTCAAAATTGAAGTGGCTCAGTTGAATCTGGACTGTGAGAGCTTGATGGACCTGTGAAACATCAGGACGTCTAAGGAGAGTTGCAACACACAGTCAGGCTTGTGATCGAGGGCTGGACCTGACCATTAAGGCCATCACACAGGTCACCCATGAATATGAAACATGCTGCAATCAAGTGAGCCACACAAGTAAAATTTCACTAGAATGGAGGGTGGTGGCTGGGATTTCAATATGGTGAGGCTTGGTAAATTGACTTACTACTGCCATGAATCTGCGCAGGCAAGAGATATGTACTCACCATGGTGGAAGTGACTAGGGGTGGCTGGAAACATACCCTGTAGCGCATGCCACTCCCTGAAACACCATCTTGGGCCTTGAAAGGTAAGTTCTACAGCGAGACAATACCCCATAAAGAACTGAGTCAGACAATGGGACTCATTTCCAAAATAATCCCATAGACTCCTGGGCCAAGACACGTGGCAGTGACTGGGTGTATCACATCCCCTATCATCCATAAGGCTCTGGAAAGATTGAGTGATATAACGGACTGTGAAAGACTATACTAAGTGTTGGGCTCTGGAAGCGCTGGAATATAAATTTAGCAGCACTCAGTTGATTAACACCGTAGGATTTGCTAACCATCTTGGTCATGCCCAAACAAAGCCCCACTTGGTGGATAACGTGGAAGAGTGGGGAGATCTGGTGTATACCTCAATGAGATTTAACCTTGGGGGAATATAATCCACAATGTAAGTTGCATGTTGTATGAAATAATTCAGAAGGAACTACCTGAACAGAAAAAGAGTGAGCTTTGCAAGGAACTGGGTGAGTGCAGCAATGATCAAACCAACTTGATATTGGTGCCCAACCATCCAACATGCTGCTCATCCTGTCCTGAGTGACCATCTTGACAGATGGAGCCCAAGTCATTCCCTGTCCTTATGGACACTTTGGGGAGTGGCAGAGGCCTATGGAATGGGGAAATAGTATCTGTCTCTTAAAGGACATGGGATAATGGTTAATGGGAATGTATAAATCTGCATGTTGGATGTAAAGATGGTTTTAGTATAAACTATGTTGTAAGCATTGGTAAGGGGATTTCAAGAATGAGACATCAATACAATGAGATGTCAGAATATACGTAGATGTATCAAATTATGTGGGGCCTGAATGTGGTGCAAATGGTGTGGAATAAGGGGTGGAGATTGTACTAGGTCTGGCTGGAATGGAGTTCTTCATAGCAGTCCATATAGTTGTGTACTTTGCACTTGTGGCTAGAATGATGTTGATAATGCACCAATATTTTGCCTGACACTGAGCAGTGCTTGCAAAGCATCAAGGCTCTCTCTCAAGCCCCTCCATCCCCCCGCAAAGCCTCATAGGCTAGGGGTGGGCAAGAGGTTGGGGGAGGAGGTACCTGGGACAGCTGATCCAAACTGACCAAAGCGATATTCCATACCATATGGTGTCATGCTCAGCAATAAAAGCTAAAAGAAAGGAGGAGGGGGAACATTCATTATTAAGACATTTGTGTTCCAAAGTAACGACTATGCAGGACTACTTCCCAGGAACTGGCTGGACATTACCTGCTGATGAGAAGTAGAGAATAAATCTCCTGTGGTTTTGCTTTTTTTTTCCCCATCTTATTTTCTCCTCCTGTCCTGCTAAGCAGGCATGTGAGAGCAGCTTGGTGGGCGCTTGGCAGCCAGACAAGGTTAATCCACCACGGTAACTACTGAATAAAATGATGGACAGCTGACAGTCCTTGTCTAGGGACTTGTAACCTCTGGTAGACTGCTCAAATAAATCTTGGAGAGGTCCCAGTCCTTTATAGCTCTGTGGTAAAAGAAATCTTTTCAAAAAAGAAAGCTGCCTTGCAAAGATCACATTAGTTTACTGCAAATCCTTTTAATATTTACGACGAAGAAAATATTTACCAAAAATAATTCTTTCAATTTTCTTTTTTCTACACCATGTACTCATACAATGCTATGAATCTTTTATCAAATCTCACATTCTGTGTATCAGGGTTTCTAAAATATACTAGTGACAGTGCTGAAATGCAAACCATTTCCGTATGGATGCACCTTCCCTTTGCCTGTATTCAGGCTGTCACCTGAGTGAAAGGTTAGCTGTCTTCATGTGATCAGTTGCCTTTAATGTGTGAATAATAATACTGCAATCACTGACCTAAATTTGTCAGCTTAACACAGCCAGTTACTAATTATAGGTTTGGTAGTAACTAACCACAGTACACAACAGTAACTTCAAACTTCAGATTAATTGTCTTGCAAATGTAGCTGTGGAGCCTCAGCTAACATTGAGACATGCTGTTCCTGTCCCATAGATGAGATCAAGACTAAGACAGGGGTGTAATGGGTACTGTGGTGGGTCAAAATGGCTGGGGTATGAGACTGAATCCTAATCTGAGGAAAGTAGGTGGGACAATGGCAGGAGAGTAAAGGTGTAATGAAACTGAAAATGCACCTTTAAGGGGATGGGAGGCTGAGGCAAGAATGAGAGGAGGGGAGGAACAAGTGCCACCTCCAGCATGCCTGTGGCTAATGGGGCACAACACAGGGAACTGCCCAACTGTCTCCGCCACTCTTGATGACACATTTGCAAACCAGTACTTAGAGCTCCTGCTGGCACACCTGGAAATTCAGCACTACAAAAGCCAACAAATTTGGGAACCTTGTTCTAACTTTCTCCTTTTCATTGAAAAATATAAGCTTCTTTGTCCTGAAGTTATTTTTGAATTTAAGGTGTTGGTAATTTAGTCTGGCTAGTAACTCTAAATGAGGGGATAGAAAGAAACTTTATAACCTTTCTTAACTTTCATCTGCTGTGTCTGGTTGGAAACTCCTCAACCATTGTAAATTCCTTGGTTGACTTAGTATGTGTTTTATTTGCAAAGAGACAAAATAAATGCAGGTATTAATTTGAAATGACTGGCAATTTTCTTTGTTGACTGTATTGCAATGTAACATAGACAATACTTCTATTACAGCAACAATGCGATTATCTGCTGACAGTTTTATCTTAAACGGTAACTTTTTAATATATACATATTTTTTAAACAGTTTTATTGATATAAATAAATGGATATAAATTCCTTAATTTTTTGTTTTCTAATAATAATCTTTACCAAATTTAAAGAATAAATAAGGAAATAAATAAAATGTAGGTGATAACAATGTACAATTTAGCTTTTTCTAAACTTCTTTGGTTGGTTTAAAAGATCATTTATAAAAAAAAATAATTACTTCAGCCCACATAAAGGATAAGACATTGTTCTAAATGTACAAAGCTCTGTATTAAAACTCATTCAAACACTGATTGTTATAAATACTCATATTTTAAAATCAAATGCTTTTGCTTCTTCATTTTTCATCTCATTGGCCATATATGCAGAAAAGATGTTGAGTAATTCATCCGTACTTGGCAAGTTTAACAAACCTGTGTTTGCAAAATGTAGATAGCAAGGAAAAGATATCAGCTAGGAGAAAAACATAGTTTTTAACTAAACGCTGTATCTTAATTATGCATTTGGTCATAATTGTTTTTCTTTATTGGCTTGTTTTTAATTTTAATTGTGTTAAAGATTTCCACTTGCAAAAATCAAGTGTGGCATGATGATTTGATAAATGTTCCGTGTTGAAGCTAAAATCATGTGTTTAGCAGTACTTTAAAAACCTGAATCTGTTTTTGACAACAAAATCTCTGTGTTCTGAAGTTTATGATGCAAATCTTTTGGAATAATTGAAAATGTAGAATGGCAACAGTCCTTTTTTTGACACATTTTGTTAAATAATCAAAGTACTTAGAAGCTGTGTATTATGAAAAAAAGTTATGATATGAGGATAGCAGCCACCATGTGCATTCTTCAAGAGAAAAAATATTTAAAGACTATGTTGCTTTTATTCACTTCACTTTATTTAAGTAACTTATAATTTTAAAGAATAAGTCAGCAAGAGCTCTCTGATTTTGATGGTATCCACTCAAAGTTCTCCAGGGTCTATAAAAACAAAGCAATGACCATGGTATTAAACTTTTAGTCATCCTACCAAATTATCCTTAATGTTGTCTGTCAAGATTTCTGCATTAGGCTGGAGGTGAAGCAAAAAGCATGGTCCTCTGACCTACTGAAATTAGATGTAGATATTTGTAAGAAATGCAGAAAATAATAATACTTTTTTAATAGAAATTAATATGTGCATGGGGCAGGACATAAGCAGGGCATTCCAGCAGAGCAGAGGACTTTTTTTTGTCCCCAGAAATTCCAATAATTACACCTTTGGAGAACTTAACAGTCATGTTGTACTGCTGAAAAAAACCCCCAAACAACCAAACCCCAAATATATATATATATATATATATATGCTTATATATTTGAGTGTTCTCAAAGGCTTATGTCTTTGTGAGGAAATTAGAGGTTCATTAGTAAATCTAAGTTTAGCTTTGGGGGTTGTTTCTGTTTTTCTTTTTGAGAGGAAAGCAGAAAAGATTCCTATTCACCGGTCTTCCTCAGCTCTGAATATGGTGGTTGATATATGTGTTGCTGTAATATTGTCAAACGCATTTGATGGGTCAAATTAGAGCTAAATACCTATCTTACTGTATGACTATCTTCAGAGAGCTCTTATGGAGAGGTCAATTGCATAGAAATGGAGTCAGGACCCTGAGATACCAGAAAGAGATATGCTAATGATAAGAGGGCACTGTGTTTGAAGAGTTTAGCTGGAGACATTAATGGTTCTGCCTTTGACCTACTTCACTAGTGGAGCAGCTGTTTATGTGCCTTTCATGTTCAGCATCTTTTTACAGTGATTCTGAGCTCTCTGTTCATTAATATGGAGAAAAATACACCAGTTTGGTTTAGCAGTGTGCTCTAGGAGGAAGTAAAAATTATCTTAAATTATTATTTGTTATCTTCTGCCAAGGCTGAAGCAGTTACTCCTTTCTTGTTATTGAGAAAAATGGCAACAAAGTTTGTTGTTAAACTTAGCAAGAAGTCTTTGCGATCTTCTTTACAATTCTTTAAAATACAGAATTTATTCTACGAATATTTCATGTGCTTACTAATTATAACAATGGACCAACATCTCCCTCATGGTTGGTAAGCTCTAGCTTAATAAGTCTAGTTCAGACCTCTGTTTTCCTGACAAAGTAGAAATACATATCTCAAATGAACTGTTTTATCACAAATTTAACAGTTTTTTTTTCTCCTTACCTTTACTAATGACTGTAAAAGCAATGCTATTATTTATTTGTAGCAGGATCTCCCTCTCCTTCTGTAGGGAAAACACCTTTTTAATTTGCCATTCACCACATTTTATTACTGCAGACTCATTTGTAAAATGAAAAGTGTTATCTTTTACTATTACGTAAATTAGGGTTAAATTATTTATGGGTTAAGTGAATTAGAATTTAAAGAGTGTGTCTTTGTGTGTGTGTGTACTCTGCTCCAAAGTCCCTCACAGCAAGATGATTGATACCAAAGCACAAACTGAAGAGTAAATCAGGATGCATCAGAGATGCACCACTTCTACTCGGGTGACAGCTAACCAATCCTCGAGTATATCTTGCACAAATTTGAAGTCACATTTCCAACCTGAGCAAAATATTTTAGGTCTAAATGATAAAATTCTTCAAATCTCACCTCTATGCTTCCATTCTTCTTCAGTGCAACAAATAAATTGTGTAGATACTTGATTAAAGTTCTGGAAGTATAATCCATGTTATTTCTCTAACCTGGAGGTGGAATACAGTTTGATTTGTGCTTGACCTTTTTGAAGTGTCTAGTAGTGATGAAAAGAAAAATAAACTAGGGACGATCCATGGTATTCTGTCACATACACATAAATAACTACCTTCAGAAGGTATCAGTCTGAAGTAAGGGTTCTCTCTATGTGTTAATGTATTTAGTTTGAGAACTTTGGGTTTGATAGTAGATTACTCTTGGGACCATTATGCTGTTTACTCTCCCGGAGACCAGTCAAGTAAGAAAAGAACCGTCAAAACAAGGCTGTGCAACTAATTGAATCTTTGGTTCGTTGGCTGAATGAAACAATTGTGGAAACAATCAGGTCAACCTGAAGTTAAATGTTTTTGGTTTTCATGCTGAAACAAAACCTAAAAGTTTTAAATGTGTTAAAAATTTTTGTTTTCTTGAAATAACTACTATATACTTCAGTTAGATCCTAAAGTTTGGTATTTTGGTTAACAAGTAGTCTTTCTATGACCCTAATGCAGATATTTGTTCCTCCCCCTTTTTATTGCAGTAGCAGTATTAAGGTCATTGCTGCTATACTATGGTTTTTCAAAAGGATGTAATTCAGCTCTATTTCCATAAAATGTATTTTCTATGTATTTATATTATTACAAAACATTTGATGATGCAGTACCCTTATCATACCACCGTCATAGTCATGATGAACAAAATTTTCTTCTCTTATAGAACTTTTTTCCCTTTATTAAAATGCAACTCTATTAATCATAACTTTGACAGTTTAATGCTTGGATTGCAGCATTAAGATGTAATTCATTAAAGTTTGTTCCAGGCAGTGTGAGTCATGCAGTAAAATATTTATTACTGTATTCAGCACTTCTGGCAGAAAACTCAATTTAAAAAAATAAAGATTATTGTATATAACTTATACATTGATGATATCAGCCTGTAAAAAAAGTTATAGGAATGTCTGGTACACTCTGTAGCATGGCAGTCTTGTTCCACCATACTTGCACATCTTCAACATAAATATTTCACCAGAATCGCCTAGCCAAAGTGTCTACCCCTCTTTTCATCCACTGACTGAGGTCTAAAAGCATATCACCAGTCAATGTTAAAATTCTCATTTCAGCCAAAGGCGTCTATCAGTGCTATTTGCAGCCAGAGGGACAAATCACCAGGGCACGAGCAATTCAGGAGGTTTTGGGAGTGCATTGATGGCAACTTCCTAACACAGGAGACTAAGGAGCCAAAAAGGAGACAGACTTTACTGGAACTCATACTTACAAAGAAGGACTGGTTGGCTTGTGAAGGCCAGGGCAGCATTGGCTGCAGTGACCATGACAGGAGTTCAGGATCCTGAACAGAAGGAGCAGGACTAAAGTCAGGATCACAGCTGTGGGCTTCAGAAGAGCAGCCTTTAGTCTCTTCAGTGATCTGCTTGAACAAACCTCAAGGGAGACTGTTCTGGAGAGAAGAAGGTCCAAGACAACTTGTTAATATTCAAGGATCACGTCCTCCAAGCTCAAGAATTTGAGCCTCTACATGAGCAGGAAGTCAAAGGCAGCAGGAGGCCTGCATGGATGAGCAAGGATCTCCCAGTTAAACATAAAAAGGAAGTGTACAAGAGGTAGAAGCACAGGCAGGTGACTCAGGAGTAATGCAGAGATACTGTCCAGTTGTGCAGGAATGGGATTAGGAAAGCCAAGGCCCACGTGGAGTTAAATCTGTCAAGAAACATGAAGGGCAGCAAGAAAGTGTCACGCAAGTACATAAATAGCAAAAAGAAGGGAAAATGTGGGCCTGCTGCTGAATGGGGAATGGGACACAGTAACAAAGGACACAGAAAAGGTTGAAGTACTCAATGCCTTCTTTGCCTCAGTCTTTACTAATCAGGCCAGCCTTAAGCAATCCCCAGCTGCTGAGACCAGAGGGGAGTTTGCAGCAATGAAGACTTCCCCTTGGTGGAAAAGTATCGGGTTAGAAAACCTGTAAACAAACCAGATACCCACAAGTGCTCAGGACATGATGGGATGACCATGAGTACTGAGGGAGCTGACATGTCATTGTGAGGCCACTCTTCATAGTCTTTGAAAGGTAACGGGCAATTGTGTGAGGTTCCTTGGAAGTGGAAGAAAGCAAATGTCACTCCTACCTTCAAGAGGGAGTAATAAGAGGGTCTGGGCAACTACATGCAGATCAGCTTCACTTTGATCCCTGGAAGGTGATGGAGCAACTAATCCTGGAAACCATTTCCAAAATACATGAAGGACAAGAACTTGTTTGGGAGTAGTTGTCAAGGATTTAGAAAAGGCAAATCATGCTCAAGCAATGTCATAGTCTTCCACAGAGAGATGATAGGCTTGGTGGATGAGAGGAAGGCAGTGGATGTTGCTTATCTTTACACTGTCTCCCATAGAATTCTCATAGACAAACTCATTAAGCATGAACTAGGAGGTGGACAGGGAAGTGGACTGAAAACTAGGCCCAGAGGTTTGTGATCAGTAGCAGCTGATCCAGCTGGAGGACAGTTCTAGGTAGTGTACCCCGGGTGTTGATACTGAGTCTTACACTGTTTAACATCATCATTGATGATCTGGATGATTGGACAGAGTGAACCCTCGGCAAGTTTGCTTATGATACAATACTGGGAGCAGGAACTGATACAACAGAGGGCTGTGCTGCCATTTAGAGGGACCATGACTGGATGGAGAAAAGGGTTGACAGGAACCTAATGCAGCTCGACAAAGGGAAGTGCTAAGTCCAGCACTTGGGGAGGAATAATGTACCACTGGATGCTACTGGCTGTGTGTGAAGCAGCTTCGCAAAGAAGGCCTTGCTGGTGCTGGTGGGCACCAAATTCACCATGAGCCAGCAATGCACGTTTGTGGCAAAGAAGACCAGCAGTCTCTGGGGCTGCACTAGGCAGGGAACTGCCAGCAGGTCAAGGGAGGTGATCCTTCCTCTCTACTCAGCCCTGGTGAGGCTGCATCTGGAGTGCTGTGTTTGGCTCTGGACTCCCCAGCACAAGAGAAGCATGGACATACTGGAGTGAGTTCTGTGAAGGGCCATGAAGATGATGAAGGGACTAGAGCATCTCTCATATGGGGAGAAGCTAAGAGAAGTAGGGCTGTTTAGCCTAGAGAAGGGAAGGCTCAGAGGTTATCTTATCGATGTGTATAAATACCCGATGGGAGCAGTAAAGAAGACAAAGTCAGGCTCTTTTCAGTGTGTGTGTAGTGACAAGACAAGAGACAACGGTCACAAACTGAGACACAGGAAATTCCATCTGAACATAACGAAACACCTTTTCATGGTATGGGTGATCAAATCCCAGACGAGGTTGCTGAGAAATGTTGTAGACCCTCCATCTGAGAAAATAGAGACCCAACTGGGCAGAACCCTGGGCAAGCTGCTCTTCATGACCCTGCTTTGACCAAGGGCATTGGGCTAGATTATCCCCAGTTGTCCCTTCCAACCTCAATGATTGTGGGATTCTGTATACTACTTCTGATTTGGTGCTTCTTCCTATGAAGAAAATACACACTTTTAAATGATACAGATGTGATAGACATTTTAAGGGTTGTATTTGAAACCTCAAAGTTTATATTGTTTAACTGGAGGTTGATCCAATGCTCAATCCCTTTCCCTTATTAGTAATATAAACTATGAAATTAATTCCAACACAACTTACTAAGGCAGGAAGCAGCAACTTGTTCTTAAGTTTTGCGACATTGTAACTAACTCAGCTAGAATTACTTCCAACACAGGCTAAATCAGTCTGAGCTGCTTCCTATTTTTCCTCCTCACTGCAATTCCAATGCCAGCTGCAAGTGCTTTCTCCCTTTTCTGTGCTAGTACTGGTGCCTCTTTGTCCGTTAGTAAACGGATTCAAAATGCCAAACTGGAAGATATCTAACCCAGCAGAAAAA